>JAUBWS010059456.1:0-15222 GCA_032270445.1 Darlingtonia californica | reverse complement strand
GTCCTCGCAAACTGAATAATTCTCTTCTTACTTGTAATCGCATGTTTTGGAGTAAAATTAACAATTAATCACGATAAGGAGGAGAAAATGTATAATCTGTCCGAGTCCGAAGGACGAGGCCAAATTACACATATTTTCTTCTCCTTGCAAGTTACGAAACGGAAACTGACACACTGATTTACCCATTGGTAAATTTACCTGATAGTCAGCATCTCTTCATTTCAACATTCCTTGGGAATGAAAAATTGAAGGATGACAAGGTTCGATCCCTTGTATCAGGATTCATATAACAAAAAATTTCTCATTGGCGCGATAAGCATGATAAAACATAGTATAAAAGTTTTTATGAGGAGTGGTTAGGTATATATCGTCACCTGCCTATACCGTCTGCCAGCGCTTACTGATGTATCTGCAAATGCAAATATAAAGAAATTAAAATGTGGATCAATAATTTATCATGTTTACCCCATTTTGAAAATTAATGGTTCGACCACCTGATATATTTTAAGATCAAAGCATTACAAAGCAATAGCCTTACATGTTTGAATGCTATAAAAATTTGAAAATGTAATCGATAATACGATATTTTTGAAAGGCTGCATGTTTATAAAAGTTTCATAACCGTGGTTGCCGTTTAGAGGTAGACGCAGGATCTTCTTAAGACGTTAAATCATCCGTAATTATGACATTATTGCTTTTAAGTCCGGGGGAGGGGCCACATATATTGTTTTGCCTACCGGATGTGCGGCCTTGAGTTGCGTTTTTTTAGATCACAAAAATGTATGAATACACTATAAGAGTCAAGGGAGTACAAAAATACGCAAAATTGCGCATTTACTGCACTGTTAGGGTCCGAGAATCTACCAAAAACGCACTGTAAAAAGGGTAAGTTTTTTAGCTTTTAAGCACTGTTCTATAAGGACTGTCCTTTTTCGCAAATTTTGGGCCACACATATGGTCGTTTTTTGAGAAAAGTGCCAGCTTTTAAATTAAAGGCATAATAAAGAGCTCGAATTTTGCAATCTAGGTTGATAATTAGATACGTGTAATGCAAACTTTCGTACCACTTGAGCGGTCATTTCGAAGACCAGTGCTGAATTTGAAAACTATTATATTTGCCTTATTCTGGTAGATGTTTATATATTGTCGTTTGATCAAGGGGTGTATTTGCTTCATTTGGTGATTTTTTCGGCTAGATTTGCATACTTTACGTGGATAAAATTTCGTGTGGATAAATGTTTGCGGTTTTCACGCTATTTTTTAAGAAATCGCGAGATTAAATCAACGCGAAATGCAAAAAAATTGGGAAATTTTATTTCCGTCATTTCCCTATGACCGCGAAATTAAATTCACGCAAAATTTTATTCACTTAAGGTAATAAATAATTCATTATGATCATGGTGAAGTCACCGTTGTTGAGGTTTGAGAATTTTTCGCACGTCTGCCATATTTTTTCGAATTCTTTGACGTAAATATTGATTTCGCTTAACAACTTAGGAGGAAACCACAAAAATGCTTTGTTCTCGTCATTTTTAGGTCTATGAAATATAAGTTGGTCGGTTGGCAAAAAAATGTTGAGTGATTTTTGGAATTTTTTTTTCTACTGAGCAGAATATTCATTAAAAACCAATTTTCACCAAAGCACACAGCATGTATTTATTGTTTTATAAGAATGATTTCTAACTTTATGCAGTTATCGGTATTTTCAACAAAAAAAAACTAAAACAAAAATCTGCCTTTTTTCGACTCTTCAACTGTACATTTGTCGAGATTTCAGCTATGAAATGAAGTATTTGTGATTACCGCCTTAACTATATATTTCTTTAGCAAGAAAAAGTCAATATGGACGACTTATACAAATGAAAGTATTTTGTGATTATCGCCTTTTAAAAACCAAATTCACCGAAGATAGCAAAAAACATATTTTTCCTTTCACAAACGTTTATAAAATGATGATGTTCATTTCCACTTTCATCGACATTTCAGGATTTCGAGAGCACCGTTACCATGCACCAGAACCATTAGTAGATACCGCTATAACCAAGTATACCGTTAATGATTTATCAAAAATGTATCTATATTTTTTTAACGAACGACTCAGACTGATTGTATATACGTGTAGCTAAATTCATTGGGACTGAGGATTCAATAAACACTCCTTGTATAGTTCACAATAATTTGAATCCTGTAGGGGAGCAAATAAACATAACAACATCTTATATCTTTGAGTGATGCCATTTTAAGAAAGATTTTTAACCCGTCGTTCTGTCTGTCGCACAGTAGAATCATCAGCGACAAGATCCCTCTGTATTCATCACAATTTAATACCACTCTTCCCAAAAATGACCGTATGTGCGGCCCAAAATTTGAGTTAAGAAAACTGACCCTTACAGTGCAGTGCTTGAAAGCTGAAAAACCTACCCTTACAGTGGGTTTTTGATAGATTTTCGGACCCTTAAAGTGTGGAGAAATTGCGCAATTTTGATAATTTTTTGTAAATTTTCAACCCTTCAACCCTTACAGTGCAGAAAATACACAATTTTGATTAATTTTTGTCAATTTTCGACCCTTACAGTGCATTTAGTGAGGTCCGACCCTTACAGTTAAATATGACCCCCCCGGGTGCTTAGCAAACAGCAACTTGAGTTGAATATATTTTCAGTTTATGAGTATCAGGATGCATAACCAGAAAATTGCACACTTAATGCAAAAAATGTCTTTTAAGTGGTTTAAGTTTTGATTGAAAATTCGGTTGACTTGAAGAGGATTGAAATGCACAAGTTGGAGTGCTAGATCTAACTAAATAGTAAAGAACAAAAACACGCGTGTTTTTAAGTCTATCGTCGAACTTTTCACACCATTGGTGTTTTTTATTTTCGTTGGAGCTTGTGGCTGGTATAAGAAGCCAACCAGAAAAGACGATGTTTTTCATGTTTTTCCTTTTAATCTCGACCCACTGATTGTCGATCGATGTGTCAATTTTGGTCAAGTCATCGCGTGTTTTGAAAGAGAATTTCTGAGATATGCACATGCCAACACCTCCAAACCCTGGATGTGAACGATTGGCGTATACGAAATTATAGTCTGAAATTTGCACATAGTTGATCTGGGTGCTGTCATTTTTCAGCCATTTTTCAGCCTTGTATCTGCGACACATACAATGTCAAACGTATACAAAGAGAGCAAATTCCGTAAAGACTTTGGGTGTTCAAGTGAGCAATTGACGTTACATTAGCTGTTGTCTTTTAAGAGCCAAGACCTGAAAGCTTTCCTAGTTTTTCTTTTCTCTCACTAAAGTTCATGTATGTATATGATCAAAAGAATTTATTTTGCTTTTTCCTTGAGAAGTAACTCATTCAAAGAGTTACCGATAGGACAGTATGCAGAGATTAGGAAAAGACCGATGTTTCTCTTCTCATGGTCCCTAAATGTTACTTTTCTGAATGTATATATGAACGTTTTTCTCTACAAATCAATTCTTCGCATGTAGCTGAAAGCGGAAGAGAAAACTGCCCTTTGGTGATCAGGGTACCTGATGACAAACAATCTACCTAAAGGCATCCTACCATCCATACTATATTTTATTGTCATTTAGGGTGGCTGCATGAACAGCGAAATGGAAAAAATCAACAACATACACATTAAGGTGGTAAGATTCATCCAATGAATCAAGAAATCTGTACCCGGTAACAATGTTCTAGAAAATGCAAACTGGCACCCAATTTCGTGGTGCTGTAAACGGAGAGCAGCCTGCATTAGGCACAAACTGTTCCATGGAGTCGACCCAAACAATGACACCATCACCAAGAGAACAATGGCTAGAAATTTAAGAAATAATCTACAAATCGAAAAACAACGTTTCCAATCAGTTAAATATAAAAACGCGTTCAGCTTTCGATGTGCAACTATCGGAACAAACTTCCCGACAAAGTTAAAGAACTTGATTACCATTCAAAAGTAATATCACTCAAAGCAACAAAATTCTTGAAAAAATCTCTTACATATAACTTTTGCACAGTTTTTGAATAAGTTATGATCTACGCCTAAGTTATTTTACTCAGCAGGAACAAGGCATCTTTTTGACGTCCTAGACTTCAAGTATACGTCGAGGGATGTTGAAATGATGCATTGTTATAGCAGGGTAATCATTAAGCCAGATTTGCCAAGCTCAGGTCTCCATTATGTTTTTAACCTTCACCTAAGTCGTTTTAATTCGAAAGCGCCTTTTTGACGCCCTAACTTCGTGAATACGTCCAAGAGGGACGTAGACTCGTGTCAGCAGGGTAGCAAATGCTTAGTCCTTACTTGCAAATTTCTAGGCTATTGCCCAATTTTTTTCGAACACTCTAATTCTATTTGCTTTGAGATTCTAGTTGACGTATCTATCCTATCCTACATAACCTATTCTAACTTCGATATTGCTATACTTTTAAATTTTAGATTTAATGTATTATTTATAAACAAGTTTTAGATGCTTTTTATACTGTTTTTTATTTAATTTGATATATAGTACGTTCACGTCAGTTTTATAACTGCAATTTTTACTGACCTTTTTATTCTTCAATAGAATTTAACAACTAGTCATAGCTTGAACTAAATTGCCGCCGCTGGCAATTTTGTAACGCTAATAAGCTAAAAGATGAAAATGCAGAAGGGAAAATAGAAGCATTTTTTAAAGTTAGAAACTTAGAGAACAAGTTGTTTTGGTAGCATCTCTTTTCCGTAATTAACTCATAAGGCTACAATATAGGGCTACCAAAAATGTAAATTTAGTAAATTTCAAACAATATTTTCATATGATAGTACATTGTAAAATATTTTACCTTTGGAAATAATTCAATCCAGGCAGCTCCTCATTACGGAAAAACAGACCGACCTCAAAGTTCACACTGAAATATAGTTACTTAATTCTTATTCAAATAAGAAATTTAAATAAAACTTTTTATTACAATTTCTATGAACGATCTAAATTGTTTTTCTCAAATTTATTCAAAAACGCAATGAATACTGTAAAGTGATTTGATTCAATCATTCAGTGATGTCCTCAAAATTCTGTGCGATCAGGGCCGCAATTGTCAAGAAAACATTGAGTGGGCTTAGAAAAGGTCTTTGAATATACTGACCAAGGAGGCCCCAACCGGTTGGGGCCGACGAGCCAGAAAAATTTGGAAATCTGAGACACCCAAATTGGCGAAAACGCTATATAAATACTAAAATTTTTTAATAATGTTTGTGTCAGGAAAAGAGAAATAAAGTCCCTTGAAAGAAGTCTGAGACCCCCAGATTGGTTTAAACGCTATATTCAAATTCTAGAATATTTTAATAAGTTTTGCGTCAGGAAGAAGGAAATAAAGTCCCTTGAAAGGAAATAACAACTGCTGTATATTTTTGCATTGTATACACATTTTTAGTCGCACAGTTTAAAAATCACAACTTTATATTTTGACAAAGATTAGCTTTCTCCCGTCCAAAATCAATGAACTCGCGTTAAAAAATGATTTTAAATCTGCGATTGTCCAATTTTCTACTTTAGGTATAATTCAACCTTTTCGGGGTCATGAGTCTTTATTGTGCTAAGACACTAATTTTCTGAATCCACTAAGTGATCCTGGTCAATGTGCATATGGTAGCTGTTTAATGATAGTATATTCTACTTATTAAACATTAGACAAATTGCATAAGTTTGTATAATGTTAAAACGAAAAACTACATATTGTAAGTTTTAATTTATAAACCAAAGTTTTGCAATTAAAGAATAAATTCATTTTGATCGTAATTTTCAATTACAAAGTACCCCTTGTTGTCTTGGTTTTAAGAATAGCAGCAACAATTATATATACAATTATATATAACATAAAAATCAATGCTTCAATGTACAAAAAAACTCTAAAAGGCATGTTTATTAATTTTATAATAAATATTTGCTTGATTGAAAATTATGTGTTTAATTTTTGACATATGTCCTCATAAATCATGGCTTGAAAAAACACTCTTTAATTAAGTGAAAAATTGATTCGCTTCGAATATTCAGTAATGTACTCAAAATGCTGTGTTTTAATTTTTGACATATGCCCCCGTCATGGCTTGACAAAAGACTCTTTACTTCAAAAATTTATTCGCTTGGAATATTCAGTAATGTTCGCAAAAATGCTGTGTTTTCATTTTTGACATATGTCCCCATATGGATTGCCAAAAACTTCTTCACGTGAAAAAAGTTGGTTTTCTTGAAATATTCAGTGATGTCCCCAAAATGCTGTGTTTTAATTTTTGACATATGTCCCCATAAATCATGGCTTGACAAAACACTCTTTGCGTGATAAATTGCTTTGCTTCGAATATTCAGTAATGTCCTCAAATAATCTGCTGTATTTTGACAAATTTCCCCATAAATAATGGCTTGACAAAACATTCTTCACTTGAAAAATTGATTCGCTCCAAATACTGTATTATGTGATGCTGTGTTTTAACATGAACGTAAATAGATGGACTGTCAACTCATTGTCTGAGGCCAAAGCCATCCGCGTTATTCTATTCAAATGGACACAAAAGCTGAACAATAAGCTTGATAGCCTGTCACTTGGGACATTCAAAGAATTTATTGTCAATTTCGTCAATAAACTTTACTGTTCAAATGAAAATTACTTGTTCAGCAATAGATTTATTAAGGTAAGGGAGACAATTGTCGACGTCTTTTCAGTTATTTACGTTTAATTCTTTCAATTTTTAACTGCAGAGTGCAGCCTTAATTTAGAGAGTGCAAGTTAAAAAACTGAATAAGATTGTAGTAAATTGTGTGTAGATACTAGCAGTATTTTTTTCGCGTTTTAAAAAATTCTTAAAGGCTGAAAAAATTACTTCAATGTTAAGACAAAAGTTAAAAGTTGATTTCCGTGCATCTTTTATTTGAAAAAAGTTGCTTAAAAATTATTGTCAAGTGTTCAATTGCTTCCTCAACAATTATTTTTTTAAACTTTCGTTTAAATTCACTCTCCACCTATCTTAAAATAATAAAAAAAGAAAAGTGTCGGCATTTCGTCGGATTTTTTTCCAAAATATTCTCAAATGTTGTGGTCACACGGATAGATTCAAAGGTAATGGATTCTTTTTGTTTAAAACAATGAAGGAATTCAGTAGTTTGCTGTCCATATTTTTATACGTTCATGGTTTTAATTTTTGGCAAATGTCCTCATAAATCATGAATTGGAAACACTCTTTACGTGAAAAAATTCACTCTCTTCAAATTTTCAGGGATGTCCCCAAAAGGCTGTGTTTTTATTTTGGACAAATGTCCCCATAAATCACTGCGTGACAAACACTCTTCACGTGAAAAATTCACTCGCTTCATTCAAATATTCAGTGATGTCCCCAAAATGCTGTGTTTTAACTTTGGACATATGTCCTCATAAATCATGGATTGTCAAAAACTTCGTCACGTGAAAATTCACTCTCTCCAAATTTTCAGTGATGTCCCCGTGTTTTTATTTTGGACAAATGTCCCCACAAATCATTGCGTGACAAAACACGAAACACTCTTCACGTAAAAAATTCACTCGCTTCAAATATTCAGTGATGTCCTCAAAATGCTGTGTTTTAATTTTTGACATATCTCCTCATAAATCATGGAGTTAAAAAGTCACTCTCTTTAAATTTTCAGAGATGTCCCCAAAAAGGCTGTGTTTTTATTTTGGATAAATGTCCCCATAAATCATTGCGTGACAAAACACTCTTCACGTGAAAAATTCAGTCGCTTTATTCAAACATTCAGTGATGTCCCCAAAATGCTGTGTTTTAATTTTTGACATATCTCCTCATAAATCATGGATCGACAAAAACCTCATCACGTGAAAAAATCCACTCTCTTTAAATTTTCAGAGATGTCCCCAAAAAGCTGTGTTTTTATTTTGGACAAATGTCCCCATAAATTATTGAGTGACAAAAAGCTATTTCACTGAAA
This sequence comes from Darlingtonia californica, assembly GCA_032270445.1. NCBI lineage: Eukaryota > Viridiplantae > Streptophyta > Magnoliopsida > Ericales > Sarraceniaceae > Darlingtonia > Darlingtonia californica. The sequence goes on along the minus strand of JAUBWS010059456.1, from coordinate 7,268 downwards.
AATTGATTCGCTTCAAATACTCAGTGATGCCCTCAAAATGCAAATATTGTGTTTTCATTTTCGACAAATGCCTCATAAAAATCATTTCTTGACAAAGTTGCCTTTGTGAAAAATTGATTCGCTTCAAACATTCGGTGAAAAGTTATTATCATAAGTTGTAACTGTTAATAACAGTTTAGTTATTGCCTTTCAGCTGTCAAAGCTATTTGAATTGCCAACGTATCGCCATTGCTTTATCTGCACCAGGTCTCTAACACAGGTTGTGAAAAACAAATATCTTTTCACTTTGTTCCAAATGGATTTAACATAAAGTTAATCAATCAATCCATTGAAATAAAGTATGGCTTTAAAATAGCTATTGGCTTCTTGAAATAAAACTCTCTAATTTCTTATTGGTAAATGTCTCGGGAGGGGCCACTCGTATTGTTTGGCATTACAGGTATGTAGGCCCCTTAAGGGTCTGTTTTTTGGTATGATTGAAGGGTCGGATTTTGCAAAATGCTCTGCAAGGGTCAAAAATTGACAAAATAATTAAAACTGCATTTTCATCACTGTAGGTTTCAGTTTCCAAAAAATGTTCTTTAATTTTTGACTCCAAATTATTTCTTTGGTCATTTTGGGGAGGCCCCCGGGCGGGTAATCTCTAACGGGGGTGACGAGTTGGGGCGGAAACTGAATTCTTGTCCCGCTGATTTGGGTGGGGTTGTTTTGCCGCAAATTTTTTTTCCCGCTAAAAAATGTTTTGGTCCCATAATGCTTCGCTCATTTTCCTTTCATGGGAAGAAAGAAAAAAGACATTCAGTCCATTACCACGAGGTCGACCAGCCCACGAGGATGGCCTGTCGAAAAAGAACAAGAAGATGTAAAGAAAAACCTGAAGACAAAGCAGTTCGATATTGCCTTCTTGATTACGACCAGGAAGGATTTCGAAAAGCATTTATCAATGATGACATTGGTGAGTAAGATTCTTCTGTCCTTGATGACATTGGTGAGTAAGATTCTTCTTTAAAGAATTTACGCAATCAATCAGACTAATATCAAATAGGAATTGGTGTGCAAGTCTCCTGTTATCTAACAGCATGCTTTTTATCTGCTGTAAGCATTCACTTCCATTTTATGAAAGCTAAAAGGAAATTTACATAAGAATTGCATCTAAAAGGGAAAACCCATTTTATTACCTCTTGACTAAATGAAAACACAAAGTGAGCTTAGTCTGCTATAGTTTGGATACCATACTGTCTTCCTGCCTATACTAAACAAAGGAACAGTTTCCCACTATTGTGTTTTATAATAAACAGTTTCAGTCATATGTACACATTACACATTTTGTGAAAATTTTGAAATTTTAGGTAGATTGGACCACCAGGTCCTGAGTTATGGCAATTTTTAGTCACATGGTTATCGTTGCTAATCTTCACCCAATTTTCGAACAGGACTAATGTTCTTTCTGCGATAACTTTTGATCTAAAACAAAAGGAAGGTTGAAACTTGGCCAAAACATCAAGAATTTGATTTTGAAAAAATTCATGACGTCATTTTTGAAATATGATACTGATTCATTCATTCATTCATTCATTCAACAGTTGGAAGAGATGTGGTTTTAATTTATTGTTACCTCAACTTGAAGTTGCAAAAAAGAAAGCTTTGTTTTTTAAACAGTTTTTACCGTTGTTCTTATATTATATATTGAGTATAACAAATGGAGACCCACTTGAAAAATGTGGTAGAATCCCTTCAACATTAATATGGCGTTTTGATAAAAGATCTCCCCTCCCCACCCTCCCTGTCTTAGTGTCAAGCGTGGCACCAGTAGGAAATCTGATTGACGATTTTATGAACAAATTCACTATAAGCTCTTTAACATATGGCTCTGCAGATAGAAAAAGAAAATTTGGCAGTATTTGAGGATAGTCTCATTTTTCCAGATGCATACCGTCATGAGATAAAACCCCCACCCTCCCAAACATCATATATTGGCGTTGAGCGTAAAAACATGAGTTTAGACCCTTAGGGTCCACACCATTAGTCTGGTATGCAGCCTTATTGGCAAATATAAAGTAAGAAATCATTAAACATTGCACTTGAGCATTTTAAGATGTATTTAGTACAATTATTAGTAAGATTCATTATCATGAGTCATAGGTAATTTTTGATGTGGCTTATGTATACAGGTGGTTTTTGTTAGCAGATCAACAAGTGGTCTGTAAATTACTGCATAACGTAAATAAATAGTGGCTGGGTCTGGCTGGGTTGCCAATATCAGGGAAATATCAGGGAACTGTTCTATATTTTAGCATCAATGCTTCAACTAGAGCTTTGGCTCACCCCCCTCAGCCTGGGTAGAATAAATAGATTAATAAATAATATATTTTAACTTACAGGTTGTGGAGTATTTGCCACCAAAACATTTGCTGAAGGAGAGTTCTTATTGGAATATGTTGGAGATTGTATTAAATCAAAAGAAGGTGTTCAACGAGAGAAGGAATACTCCCAATCAGACAAAATTGGAAACTTTTTGTTTTTTACTGGTTCATTATGGTAAGTAGCTCAGTTGTATAATAGAAAAAAAATACCAATGACTTTTACATGATCGGAATTGAGAACTGTTACTGACATTATAATGTTATATTTTGAAACCAGGTTATTGACTAGAACTAAATATTGGAAAATTCTTAAGAAAATTAGATGACAAAAGAATGTACCTTATATTGGTATAAATTTTGGCGCGTACTAATTTTGGCGACCTCACTTTCATCGCGATTTTGCGCACACTAATTTTAGCGCACATACCAACATAGAGTTTTGGTACAAATTTTGGCGCATTTTTAGCATTTCGCTGATACAAAATACACAATTTCTACAAAATATTACGACTTTGCGCGTACTAATTTTGGCGCATTTTTAGAATTTTGCGCAACAAAGCGCTAAAATTTATATGCACCAAAATTTATACCAATAAGGTAGTTGAATTTGCAATCAAAACTGATCAAGTATGTCTTCGCAACATTCTAAACATTTTGTGTTTGTCACAAAGCAAGAAAGCTATTACTTATCTGTAGCTTTGGTGAAAAAATTATGGCTGTACTATCAATGAGCTAAAAGTTATGAATGAATTAGTTAATTTCATCCCGTGGGTTGTTGGTATTAGATTTCTGAATGTTGATCCCCTAGACTTTTACTAGTATTTTTTTTTTTTTTCAGTTTTGATGCCACCAAAGTAGAGAATCGTTTGGGAAGGTAGCTAAAATTCTCATTCAATTATTAAGATTATGAATGCAAAACTCATGCCGAAATGCAAAAATAGTTTGAAACATGTTCAATATGAATTTAACATTTAATATGTATTGTACAACGTCTTCAGTATATACAGTAGCTTCCCTTCTTTTACAACTTCCTAGAAATTTAATTGCTTTGCTGAAAAATATCATCGAATGAATATCATATTTCCTCTTTTTAGGGCAACCCTAATATGTGCCGTGCCACATTTTTCATGCTTTTAATAGTTGTACTTGAAACCTACAAAGTAATTTCAAACTTTAAAATAACTGTATCCATATGTAATTAGTGCTACCCTTATATTAGCGTCACACCAAAACAAATGAAAATTTAATGTACAAGCCCTGTATACTTGAGAAAATAAGGTATTTTATCTTTATACATTTTGCCAAGCTCTCAAATTGTTACATTCATGTCCATATTGGGTCACTGTAAGCTATCTAGTATCACCAATCAGCTTTTTAAAGCTTCTGTGTGGGATATCAGCTAAATTCAAAGGTCAATTTTTTGGGGACAGGGGGCCGCGACCATTTTTTTCACGGCCTGTTACAGGCCAGTATTACGTTCATTCTTTAGCATTATGTACTTGATTTTCAATTTTAGCCAATATTCTCCAGAGAAGCTTTTTAAGCTGAGCTGGGATATCAGATAGCTAACACAAAATCACTTTAGACTTTATTTGGAAAAAGTAGCAATGAAGTTTGCTTCTTTTTGAACATTAACTCAAAATGACTTTGGGTTTTAGTAGTTTCATGATACACTTTGGATAACAACAAAAGACAGCTGACAGCTCACCTAAAGTTAATTTTAATGATCTTAAATAAGAAAAACTATATATTTTTTTGGATTTCAAGTCACAACCAAGTCAAGTTATTTTCCAAAAAAAACAAATTGTTTGATTGTCAAACTGCTCATATTTTTATGTAATTGTCAACCGTTTGAAATTACTTGATGCTGATTGGCTAAAACCACATTGAAGAGTGCAATTGTTAGTTCCACTCTTCAGGGAGTCCAGTTACATGTAATTGCACCGTAAAGTTTAAAAAGTGTAAGCGCAGAGTAATATTCTGTTAAAAGTATACATTTTTAATACATGCAATGCAATGTTTTCGGAACTTCATTAAGACGTCAAAAGTGTAAACAAAAAAACATGCAGTGCTTTTCACAAAGTGTCAAAAGTTTATGTCTGTTTTTTTCGTATAAACAAAATATGAGAGATTGGAGAGTAAACATTTGAATGCTTTTATTGATGATTACCCAGTAATCGCATGTTTTTGTTGTGCAATTAACGATTAATCACTCAAACATAATCACTGTCTTTTGCAAGGTCGTTAAAGATTTAAAAACACAGAATTTGTAATACACCGTTTTCACGTCTCAGAAAACAAAAGAAATGTTTGCTTGCTCCATCGTTGTGTTTGTTTTTAACGGTAGGTAAATAATCATTTTCTGTAAGAGAATGTTAGTGAGAAACATACACTTGATTGAGTTTATTTACATACTTTATCTTTCATTAATTTTATTACTTTGGTTTTTACATATGATCATATGGTGATAATTGCCTGCATTTTGGGAAAGTTTCCAAATAATCCATAATAGAGAAACTCAGTTATGTGCAAAAAATATAAAGTTTCTCTAATACTCTCTTATATTGTTCCCGATTTTACCTACGGTTAGACAATAAAAAGTAACAAAGGAGAGTGAAAAAATCTGAGACGTGAAAACGGTGTATTGCATGAGTGAACTATGAAATCTTTCTTTCTTTTTTTTCATTTTTTTTTTGTGCTTGTGATTGACAGTATGCCTGGCGTTTTCTGTATGACAAGACTGAAGCTACACTGTTCCAAAACTCTCTGAATTTCATGCATTCAAAACTTGCCACACACAGTTTTTGTAACATCCAAAATTTCACTCATTTTTTCAAATTTTCTTCTTCCACAATAAAGGTCCTTTATTTTTGAAAAAAACTTTATCAGAAAAACAGATTTGATGTTGGGAAAATCAGAATCGTTATCAGATTCACTATTGAAAAATCGGATTTGCTATGAGAAGAATTAGATTTGATAGCGTGGTTTGTCCAGGCAAGAATCTCACGCAGTTGGCATGTCTGACTTGGGCTACTTTTTTGTCATGGCATACTGTACACTTTTGTATAAAGTATGATTTCAATCCAGACCAATACTGAGTTACCGGACCTATTACTGGGTGTTGGCCCTTAAAGTTAGGCAAAATTTGACTTAATAGGGAATTAAGTAATTTTAATAGAATTTTTTCTTGAAAAAATTGCCAACCCTTATTTATTTTCTTGGAGAGCCTTGCTTGTAATAGTTTAAATGCTTTTAGATTTGTGAATGACAGTGTTTGCCCTAATGCTCGTGTTCGCACTTTGGTTGTAAATGGAAGAAGAAAACTTTGCATTTTTGCTTTGAGATACATTAATCCAGAAGAAGAGATTGTTTATGATTATGGTGTTCCTGATCTACCATGGCGAATTAATGTAAGATTTTTCATGTGATTTTATATCTAGCTATTCTTCAAGAATTTCAAAACTTTGTGGATTTTATCACAGGTATGGATTGTAGACAATCTAAATCTACTTTTTCTACTTATATATGATTATTCTTGGCAAGTAATTTTATAAAACAAAAAAGTCTTATTTTGCATGAAATATCATACAAAATTTCCTTTAAAATCCTCTGCTTATTTACAGTATGTGGTCCATCAAAACAGTAATTTTTTCATTTCATTGTTTTGACCAACTAATCCATATATCCATACTTTAAGGGAAGAAACTTTCGCAAATCGGAAAATTCACAAAAAATTTGCATTTTGCGTGAATGAACTTTTGAGAATGGGCCTTTCGTTCTAATTTCATGAAAAAACTTTAATTTACAAGGTAAAAATAGACATAAAGTCTTGCAAAAGTTCACAATTGGCTTAATTTCGATGAACCAGATACTGTCTAAAATCAAAATAAGATGATTTATTTGGTAAAAAGGGCCTTGGAATTTCGTGTTTGCAAAATTCCGCGAATTGAGAGAAATAGCCTTTTTCGCGAGAATAAATGCAAATGAGCCTTATTAGAATTTTTTGCGGAATTAACTACCAAATTTGCGAAATTCGTGAAAGTTTCTTCCCTTAAAGTATATCAGGGATGTTTCTAGTAAAATGATTTTATAAGGCTGGTAACTGCTATATGCTCAGGTACTGTAATGTCACAGATTTGTGTCAGAATTTACTTGTGCAGTAATCAAATTTTTCAAGAATTAGGAGGTAATTTTTCAAGGTTTTGCTGTACATTCCTATAGGGGTAAATTCCATGTGACAAGATAGTTGAAATTAATTGAAATTAGAAAAGTATTCCTTCGAACACAAGGAAATGATTTGTATCTGGGATACGCAAATTTTCGTATAAGTTTTGCCTTTAACCAATGTTACTAAACTTCACTGGATGACTCAAAGTGAAAAAATGGTCTTTGAACTAATTTCCTGAACAGGAAAGCTCATAACGTTTTGCAGGAATTAAATTTCACAAAAGACCCCAAAACCACAGTTTTCTTCACCTTGTCCTTATTGTATAAATAAGTGAAAACTGACCTGTGAAAGTGGCAAATTCATATTCTTTCGTCAAATGTTAATTGTTTCAAAAATTTTAAAGCGATAGTCAAACTTACTATTTTCTATCATGATTTCTATCATTATCAATTTGTTTTGTAGAAAACAATTGATGAAGCTGACAGCAAAGCTCCTATTGCACCTACAGACATTAAAGCCACTGACAGTCCTGTAGCTGACAACAAATCTACTGCCCCTTCTATTCCTGTATCTGACAACAAAGATTTTTTACCATCTGCTGATAGTGAGGTTGTTGTTTCAAATGACAATGTATTGGATGTTGCAGGAAAAGAACTTGTCAATGTTGCTGAGTTTGACCATGCATCTGTTGACTTTGCCGTTGACAATGTAGTTGCTAATGCTAATGATACTGACAA
>JAUBWS010059434.1:0-15887 GCA_032270445.1 Darlingtonia californica | reverse complement strand
AAGTTTGAAGCTGGTTGACATAGATTTAACCTAGATTCTATGACTTGATTGGTCGAAATTGCATGTTTTGATTGGTCGGCAAAAAGCTAGTCTACCTGATTAAAAGTTTCGGAATCACTTTGCAGTAGTGAGTACACCGTGAAATCCGTTTTACGGTTTTTCATGCCACCTTGTTCGGTGACAATCTTCAGCGGAATGACAAACCGTAAAACTTACATTACAATGACTTCTAAAGAATTAACCGTTTATTTAGCAAGTTCTTACCAGGGTATGTTGCGATTTCATATTTCTCTGAAAGACATAGTGCGCATCTTCCAGACTCGGGCGTGTATGCTTTTACCTGTTTCACGATTTGCCAGGTCAATTTGGGATTTCCGGTTTGGTTTTTGACCTTCCAGTATTCTGTGGAGAGAGTAGTTTTTGTATCTGTCTAAACGGAAAGATGTTTTGTGGTTTGTGAAACGTTTTTTAAAAGTGCTTTCACAAAGTCCGATGTATTTTTTCCCTGTAGTGTGGAATGTCTGATGTGATGGTTGCCTCGTAGATGATGTTTGTTGCAAGGCAGTTTCCAGTCATCGGGCATTTCTCTTTTTGCTTGCAGTTGCATGTTCTTCAATCTAGCTCTGGTGCAAGGATCTTTTTGTTATAGGTGTTTATAGTGGACTTAACGTTTGGCATACATGAGTAGCTGACTTTGACGTTGTTTCTATTGAAAATCTTGTGGAATTTGTGTTGTCGTGGAAAATGCTTGCGTATTAGGTTCAGAAGGCATCGACCGATGTTCATGGACAGGTTTCTGTTGAGCGGGGCAGTTGCACCAGATGATTTTTCTTTTTCTGTTTCTCCTTCGTGTGTTATCGCTTGATGGTGTGTATTTAAAATTGTGGTTGCATCCAAGGGCTTCGGTGTAGTATGGTGTTGCTGCATTAAAAATTTCTTCATTTGACGATATGTTGGATAGTCGGTTTTGTATTAAGATTGGAATTTGCTTAATAATATTTAGTGGATGGTTTGATTCGTCGTGTACATAGTTGAATACGTTATCTGGCTTGTGGTATGGTCTATATGTACTATCATTGAGGTCGAGTGTTACGTCTGAATAGTCAACTTTTTCATGTTGCAATGGATAACTATTTCCAACTCGTGCTTTTTGAAAAGTTTTTGGAAGTGTTTCTTAGTTCTTTTACTTTTCGGTCCGCTCATGTTTTTAAAGACAGCCACCTCATCATCCCTGTAAAGTCCTATGTCTCGCTTGTTGTATTTTGATATTACTTCGGATAGGGTGAAACAGCCGACGAGCTCGTACACTGCACCGTCAAAAGCACCCATTGTAACGTCAAAAAGCTTATCCCCTTTCTTTACCCAGCATTCTTTATTGTTAAACAATAATGACGTGCATGGAATATGTCTTTGTCTTTTTGACTTATTGTTACACTTTATTCAGCAAATTCCAAAGCCTTTATCAATAAAGTTTCGCTAACTGACGGATAAAAGTCTTTCACCTCGAACATCATGAATTTGCAAGTTTTTTTATCTTCGATCTTGTTAAACCAGGAATGTGGTTAAACCAGTCAATTACGCTTTTGGTGCTTTTCTATTGGTTTAATTCTAGTTTGGTGCGTATTTATGTGTTTATCTTTTCCCCTATAACCTTTCTAATTCTACCAAGTTTTTTCTTTACGTAACACGCTCTGTTAAAAGACATCGAGAACCCTCCTGAAACAGTAATGAATGTCTTTTATGATAATGATACATTAGACTGCCGTTAACGCGGACCCTTAAGGGGAATGGAGTAAGTCGGACTTCTTAAAAGTGTACCTTTACCTTTAAAACCTCTCCTATTTTGCGTGAACTACCCTAGATACACTAACGTGTCCTCTTAGAAGTTTTTACAAGGTTTAGTAGTTTCAATATTCTTCATATGCAAATAACTAAATCTATACTATACGTTATCCATGTAAGGTAAGTTTTTTGAATATTCCTAATAATACTGGAAGGATAGTTTCTTGCTATAACTGGTTTCTGTTTTTTTAGGATCAGGTTGTTAAAGGACAAACCGTATACTCAAGCTGAAGCAGAAATGGCAGCTGGCATGGGATCATTCACCGTACACGTCACGAGAAACGGAAAACCTTTAAACCTCACTAAACCGACTGAGAAAGCTAAGAAAGAAACTTCAATGGACACTTTTTCACCAGCATCGACTATCACTAGTACGTCAAATGTAATGGAAGGACTGAATATCGGTTGAGTTAATAGTGCTATAAAAGGTACCATCAAATTGGGAATGTGATTCAGATACAAAATCTCCTGTCAATTCGGTTCCGTCAGCGACATACACGTTTTTTTTTACAAGAAAAATCTTTATAAGAAAATAAGCCTCAAAATCTTAAGAAAATTATAAGAAAATCCCTAGCCTCAGCGTTTTAAGATCCAATTTTTGGAGACCTTGATATTTACATTTACAGTTACTAAATCACCATAATTTCAAAACACAACACTATTGTGTTAACTAGCAATATTTATAAAGAAAAGAAAGGAAATAGAGGAATGAAAATTAAGAAAAAATTTAAGAAAATCTCAGCCTATATTCAGGCATTTTGCTATAAAAAAATTGGGTTTTCTTATAATAAAAAACGTGTACAAGGTACATACTCAAGATAAATCTTAAGAAGATCGTTTTTGCTGGCTTTCTTAAGTCTAACACAAGCTAAGCAAATCAACCGAACAATCAAACGCTGTGGATTCGACTATGGCAGCCGTATTTTTAGATATATGAATATTTTTTTCTTTCTGAGGCTGAAAAGCATGAGGTTTATAAGATTGTAGGATAGAATGCTGAAGAGTAATATTTTGCTGATTCAATTTTTGTACTACGACCCAAAATCATCACCGCTAGATATAAATATGACACTCTGAAAAAAGTGTTGCAGAAAATCAATTCAGAAAAAATGTTCATTATTGATGTTGGTGATGCTTTTTGGCCAACCGCTCTTTGAAAAACATTTTGCTCCAGTCGGCAAAATTGAATCCGCAAAAAATCGCCCTTAAAGTAACACTTTTTTCGAGAGAGAAAAACAGAGAATCTGAAAAATTCTAAATTTTACGGGTACAACGAAAAACTTCTTTGCCGTGTAAAAAAACACAGTGTATTGGAAATAACAGGAAACCACTGCAGTTAAAATTACGATTGTTTTTGCACACCAATCGAAAGTTACGGACTTTTACTTTTTTCGGCACAGTACCAACCTAAATTTTACGGACTTTTACTCTTATCGGCACAGTTCCAACCTAAATTTTATGGACTTTTACTTTTTACGGCACAGTGTTTTATTCCTAACGTTTATGATATGATTTTCTGAAACTTTTGAATCCTGAGATTGGCAAAGATTAAAACTCAAATCTTATAGGTTCGTCCGTCCGTCATAATGACGTAATGCTTATAAAAGCTATAGTAAAATTTCTATGCATTCAATGAAGTTGAGGTCCCAGAAAAAGTTGGACCCAAATTATTACTTTAAAGAAACTAAATTTCCTACGGTTTTTTGTGGTATTCCGCAAATTGTTTTTATTGTTGAAATGCAAAAATTCGTTCGTCAACTCAGCCAGACGCAACCGCCAAAACAAATTTCCTGTTCCTTGTACTATGTTTTTTATACTTAAATAGAATGGTGATTTCGTTTGAAATTAGTTTCTATAAAAGCGAAAATATCTGCCATCCAAGAAATTTAATTCGCGAAAAAATTTCAAAATAAGGCAACAAATCACCCGAGATTAGTCCCCGAGAAATTTTATTCCTTTGAAAATATGTAATTGTTTCTTAGGTTTCATACTTTATTTGTTTGATATTATTTAAATCAAAAGATTAATTACAATGTGTAAATTCCTATATATTTTCACACAACATATTTAGTATGTAATTTTAGATTTTATTTGGTGAATCGATGAAGCCCTATAATGAAATTTATGCTGGTTTCCACAAGCTTCTCCATAGAATTTTTTGGTAATCTCGCTAGCAGATGACCTTCCGTGGTTGGTCGGTCGGTCGGTCGATCGATTGGTGTATAAGTTCCAGGTCTTCGCCCATTTTTAACGCCCGTGAATTTTGCTGCTTATTCCCCCCGCCCTAAGTAAGTTCAATGCCATGTTCATAACAAACAAGAATCGGAACAGCTTGAACGTTAAGAGCGAAAATGTATCAGAAAAAGTTAGCGAAAAACAATTCAAAACTTATATGATAAGAGGCCTGAGAAACATATAAACAAATCTCTTAACCCTTTGGCTACACTGTGTTTTTTAAAAAAGTAAAAAATTTCCAAGACTTTTTTTAACACTTTTCAAACTTTCCTCTTGAATAGCGTACCGTTGCGAATCGATAAATAGAATGAAGTAAAGGATTATGGGATCGAAATGCGGACAAATAAAAACATATATTTGACATTTTCTATTGTATTGCAAAGACTTATGGGATCAATTTCAGTCTGACATAGTTAAATCGAACGCTATTTTTGGACACTGGAATGAGATAAACTAGTTAAGTTTGGTACCACAAGAAAGCTATTATTATGCTCTTTAAAAAAATTGCATGATTGTTTTGGCCAATTCTGAATGGTTTAGCAGTCATGGGCTTCCAAAGATATAGTGGTATTTTGGTCAAATTTGGACGCATGTGTGCATATCCTTAGGGATCAATCAAAGGGTCAAGGAAAAGTACTAAAAACAAAAAAACTATTCAAACCAGTTCATTTCAGCTGGAAAGGAAGCGAGAGTCTCAAAAAAGTGGAAAAATTTGCATTTTTAATTTGCAATTTCTAATCAAGAAACATAATCTATAAGCAATTTTTTTTAAGAATTGACAACATTAGGAACAAGCTTGCCAATGTGAAATCCTGAAACTTGAAGTAAAAAAGTATAGCCACATTATACCATCATCATTCATCACCATCTCATCAGATGAATGTCACTCACTTCTTTCACAGTAATAACGGCACATAAAAGAGTTTATAAAATTTTTTAGCACAAGCATCCTTGAATGTAAATGACAATACATAGATTTAATGACTATATTGTTGCCGTAATGATACTGAAATAAAAAGAATTTGCCAAGGGAAATTATTTTTTTGCTCTTTCTGATGAGACGAGTTTGAAATTTTGTAAATTGATTTTAGTGACGTTTTATTACAACGCAAAGCTGTTCCTCTCGCAAGGCTGCATAATAAACTTTCAGTGACGAACACACAGATTGTGCAGGCTATATGGACGCAGACTATGATTGCCGTTTTTTATGGCAATTTTTTTCAGGGTATTTTAATACGTTATCCGCTATGTGCTCCTAACGTAAAAATTTCGACCATTTTCGCAGCTATCATTATAAAACACACACGAACGAACGTTTACCTGAACTCTAACTTACTGGTATTGACTTAGTTTTAGACCCTTATAAAAGCTACTGTTAGAAGGATTGCGATAAGTTTTGAAAATTCAAAGAAGAAGTTCCACCCATCCCGTTTATTTTTCTTAAGCAAAATTTCCACCCACCTCGTTTATTCCGGACACGAGAGTAATGGTAGACACCTAGGATTTCCTACTCTGATTGCGAGGTCTGCAATCAAACTGAGGATTTCCACGACCTGTGCACCAAGGAGCAGTTCCTGGCTATCAACATGATGCCTTCTTTCCTGGAATTTCAATTTTGTCCTGGAAAGTCCTGCATTGTCCTTGATTTTGGGCTATTTAGGCATTTGTGCCCTGAAATGTTCTGGAACACGGGAAATAGTTCATCGCCCATTTTTGGTATAAGGTGCCTTAACATCAGGTCTAAAACTTCAGCAGTTTACGGTCAAATCAAAATGCACGCTTTTTTAAAGAATAACGTCTATAATCGTATGGTTGATTACAACTTGCCGTACTTGCCGGGCCGATTAATCCCAAATTGCCCGCTATCGTGTAATCGGCCCGGCAAGTACGGCAAGTTGTAATCAACCATACGATTAATCCGGAATAGCATGACTATGGACAATTTTGGGAAAATAGACCCTCGTTTTCCCAAATTGCCCTGTAAGTCATGCTATTACTATTACTAAGTATACTGACTTGATTTTTGGAAATCTCGGAATTTAAAAGATTGTTGAAGGAACTGAGTATACCAAATGAAGGGCTTTGTTTCTCGAGATGATTGTGTTTCAAGATAAGCATATTTGAGGCTGAGCTCAAAATTCCATATACTTATGAAAAATTGTATTTTTCCTCGATTGTTGTATGAATTGATTTCGATTAATTTTTAATGTTTTAGGTTTTATACCGGCCGGGGGCCAGGGGGCCAAATTCTTACCTATACCAAATTGTAGATATCCCATTCGAGTTTCAAAGAAATGATGTTTGCCATTTTGAATTTTCTTGTAAACATGTATTTTACAGACCAAAATGCTTGTTTTCTACTGTCAAAGAGGGGCCACGTGAAACAAAAACAATTAGCACCAGTGGATAGGTCTTGGAAAGTAGGTGAAAACAATTGGTATAGTTTGTTACATTGTGACCTGAGTAAGTATTTGTCACAGAAATCACATAGTGTTAGATTGTTTAATGTACATTATTTTCTAACCTGTAGCCTTCTGTGAATATCATCATTAACGTTAACCATTTATTTTATAAAAAACATGATGAAAAATTCAGACAGTGTTATACTGACAATATATGACTGAGACAGGGGCGTATACAGACTCTTCAAACCACCATGTGAAAATCCCGAATTTTTCCGATTTTTGATTAAATTTCCCCGATTCTTCCCGAAATGTCTATAAAATTTTCCCGATTTTGGTAATTTTAGACTTCTTAACTGTGTGAAATCACAACTTTCACATAGTCTCTATCCGCCCCTGGAGAACTACCAAAGCTTATGCAAATACGAACAGTTGTAATCGATTACAGTTACATTGTTACTTTAATGTAAAAATATTTGTTTCGTATCCTTCTATTATACATTCTTGATCGAGCGAAAGCAACAAGTGTTTTGACTCCTATGGAGCCACATCAGTAATCCCTCAGACAGGAGGAACCTCACACATCCTGAAAGAGAAAATCAATATATAATCATAGTACGATCACACTACTCAAATCTAGCTCGGGAGCTATGGTTCACTACAGAGCCCAGGACACGTTTCGGCCTTATTAGGCCTCATCAGCTAAGCATTTCGTAAATCTACTCACTGTATTGCTACAAGAGTGATTTGGAACCTTTGAAGGGAGATGTTATGGTTCTCTGCAAAAGATGTTATTACTGTCTGTAAAAGACATTTTTGGAAAGCTTGTAAAATTTGACCTGAGGCCAAAATTTCGAGAAATGAAGATTTCAAAAAATGAAAAAATCACCTTAGGGTATTTATCCGAGGATCAATATTAGCTTCTCTATCCGCACCAATGTTAGGACATATACCTATACACACATAGGTTGTAGCTCAACTGAAGTTGAGAATATATTTTATTTATTAATTTAACTCTCAATATACCGAATATAAGCTGTCAGTCCAAAGATTTTTCTTTAAGTCTTCCAAAATCAATTCTGCATAGGATTAGCTTAGCTCAGCGGTTTCATCATAAGTCGAATCATGAGTCGTGGTTCAAATCCGGGAATAACGACTAGCGCTGTCTAACCTTCATTTTTGTATCGATGTCTTTTTCAAATAAAATATCAAATTTCATTAACTGCAAGATTTTGATGAAAAGACACAGTGAAAATTTTTTTATAATCAGAAAAAGTACTCAGAAATTGTGTGAAAGATTTTTATTGATTCTTTGATGTTTTTTGTGATCTTTTTTTACAAATTTTTGTGTGATTGTCTTTAGTACTTTATATCCCTTGATAAAAGCTGTCATGGGATAGCTTAGTTCAGCGGGTTTATAGTAGATCGCAATTTGGTGTTGAAAACCGAATGGTCCGGTTCAAATCTGAGAATGAACACTAGCGTTGTCTGAAAATTTTTGTATCGATGTCTTCTTCAAATAAAAAATCAAATTTCAGTAACTGCAACCAACATATTGATGAGACACGTGCAAACTCTTTACAGGAACAGGATTTTTTTATAGAAAGATGAGACGAAAATTATTCAAAAAGTTATGCGTAATTGATTTTTCTATGTTTTTTTGACCTTTTTTGGTTATTTTTCGATCCTACCCTATGGGACAAAAATTAAAATATGGTATAAAAGTGACGAAATTTTCCGAAGGTGACAAAGATTTTGGTTTGAGGCATTTTTGCAAAACATCTGTTTGGAAGGCATGTTTTTCCTAGAAATTTATATGTGTTCGGAGAATATTTCGAACTTGCTGGAAAATTTCATGTGTTCGGCCGAAAATTTTGGCTTCCTGGAAAAGATGGATGTATTCTGAGACGATTTGATGCCTGCTAGATGTTTTTTTTGATTTTCCAGGATAAAAAGAACAGATATCTTGTGTTTTGAGCTCCTACAATATTATGTATTCGATCTAAAATTATAGTCTAGTAGAAAATACGACCTGTTCTTAGACCACTAACGCCTGCTAGATGTTTTTTAGATTTCCTGGATAAAAAGAACAGATATTTTGTGTCTTGGGCTCGTTGGATGCTTCTGAATATTACGTGGCATTGGTGTGGTCTTTATTCAAAATCATGTTTTTGAAAAATTGAATTTCGATAAAGTGCATTTTTCTTAATTTTTGCTGATTTTTTATACTTGTCAAAAAACTTTTGATTTTTTCTTTTTTTTAACAGTGTATCAGATTTCCATTACTATTTTACCCCTCTATATATTCGGTTCCGCTTCTTGGTCTTTCATGTTAAGTTGATATTTTTTTGAATTTTATGTAATTTCGGAGTGATACTCCGCAAAATTTTTGAAAAGCTTGATTCGCAAAAATTAGTCCCGCAAATTATTGTAAAGGTTAGGATTCCCAAAAAGAAAAGAAACTATACCTTAAGTACCAAAAATTTATCTGAAAATAATTAATACAATTCATACATTTGCTTTTTAAAAGTGGAAGGGAGAGGTTAAAAAAATCTTAATATCAAATTTCTTTTTATTCGTCCTGAAGAATTCTGGAAAACGTACTTCCAAAGCAGTAAATATTACTCTCGAGTCTAGAACAATTGTCCTGGGATGCAGTATTAATTCAGGAGGAAAATTCTACCCAAGACATGCTTATTCCAAACTACCCTGCTTTTCTTTTCTTGTCTTGATTTGAAACATGTCCCATCGACCCTTTTCTTAGGGACACCTTTTTTAGAAAAATCATCAAGAAATAAAAACAAATTTCATTTTTCTTATTGCAGCTATCGTATATAAAGAAAACTAACTAATTAACGTTTTATTTCATAGTCAAGAAAAGGCCGTAAGCGCGTGGGCGATATGGCCTGTCATGAAATACGTTTTCCTCCTTTCCGGGCGAAAATCCAGTTTCCTTATCTTTAAGTTAGAGTTCTTTTAACTTAGACTATGGAACAGTCTAGCATCCAGCACTGACTCAACTTTACATTCCAATCCTCTAAGACCATCATTAAAAGTGCTACTGTTGAGGATTGCGACAAATTTCGAAAAAAGATCCGCACGCACCCACCGTGCGTTTAATTACTTCAAGCAAAGTCCAACTGATTATTAAAACCATCTCGTTTATTTTTATGAGCAAAATTTCACCCATTCCGTTTATTCCGGATTCAGGAATACTATACATTCATATAAGATTAAATAAAAAGGGTTTCAACCTCGGATGACAAAAGAAAGTTTTGTAAATAAAAAGTGGGATGAGCCCATTTTCTGGTATTGCGCGGACCCTGTTACCTTAAGGGCATAAATTTTCGCGATGTTTGCCCTAAATCGCGAAATTAAATTCCGCAAAATATCTTAAAAATGGTCAAATCGCGAAAATTTGTTCCACGAAATGCGAATTTTTTTTCTTGTTTTGTAAATATTTCAAGAACATTAAAAACATTTTGAGGGTTGATTCCTATACATCCTTTTATGTTATTATATGTCAAAAACGTTGACCTTTTAACTTGAGAATATGGTATTTACTTTTTCCTTTGACCTTTTACTTTTGTTGATCGCGAAACTGAATTCCGGTAAATTCACACTAAATTGTCCAATCGCGAAAATAAATTCCGCGAAATTCGCCGATTTTGACCCTGTCAACCGCGAAAATTTGTTCCGCAAAAATTTATGACCGCGAAAATTTATGCCCTTAAGGTAGAATAATTACCATAAATGATAATACTTTCGAGGATTAGACACGTATACACACTTGTCCTGTTTTTTTCTTAACAAAGAGTAAAAATAGACCGCGTCATTTAAGTATTTCTAGCTGTAAGATTATCTGTGAATGGTACTTGAAACATTCTCAGCGAGTCTTCAAGAAGTATATCCACTCATATCATAAGAGTCATTTGTAATGAAGACATTTCATGCTGACGCACGTAAATATTTTGAAAAACAATTATACCTTAATGGGTAAAACTTCGTATTTTGTTAGTGACGAAAATTTTACGTGGCAAAAACGCCCATCCACCTAGGCCCCATGGCTAAGGTTTTCGAGCCCTTGACTCCTTTCCGCCGTTGTTTTTCATCAATGCTGTGTAGAGAAGAAACACCATGGAATCTCGTGTTATTACATTAATCACGAAAAGTTTCGGCGCTGCAAACTTTAGATCGAAAGTTTATTCGCCGAAATTTTGCTTGTGATCGAAAGTTTATCACGCCGAAACTTTAGGAAAATTAAAAATCCATTGTAATGAGTCAACAGACCCTACACTAATGTGACTTTCCAACTACGCCAAAGGTAACGGGTCGAGTGGGGATTGAACCATTGAACCCACGATGTCATTACATTAATTCGCTCTAGACGAGGGGAGCGATCGTTCAATTGGACCTGAATCCCACGAAACAATGAAATGTCATTAAACATGCCCAATCTCCATCTAGCCCGCTAACTTTGTGCTTGGGGAGAGGCATAAGCCCAACACCACCCTCGGCCGTTTTCATGGTTATTCAGTATGATAAACTATTTTTAAGGGTTTCTAGTTGAAAACTGAAAGATTTTAGTTCACTAAAAAACCTTGACTTTTATCATTTTAATGAGTTTCTAATTGATGATTATCATGACTCCTTTAACGAAGCAGTCGAACGCTCTTTCCAAAAACAAATTGTTGAAGAGTTTTTTTTAGAGGACTTATTGGTACAGTTTGTTGCTTTTTTCCTGGTATTGATTTTATAGTTAAGTTTTCTCAATTCCCTCATATTTGTTCGATATATTTGACCGAAACTTTAACTGATTAACGTAGTCATTCAACCTCATTCCCAGGGCCCTTTTCTCGTTTTTTGATATATTGATGGCACGAAAGGAGGAGGCCCTCGAAACGGCTGATGAAAATTTGCTCAAATCGAGCAAGTTTTAATTTATCTAATGTGCAAGTGGCCATCGAAAACATTTAAAATAATTACACACGCAGAGGAAAACTTTTGTTCAACTGTTTTAAATGTTTTCGAGAGACCCTTGCATGTTGCATAAATTAAAATGCTCGATTTGAGCAAATTTTAATCAGCCTTCTCTCACGCCCTCAATAAATCAATCGATGTTGGTTGTCATTAACAATGTAACATTGCTACAAAAGTGATTTATCATGGATTGAGTCCTTTGGGTGGATAGAATCTTTTTCTTAGGGGGACCGAAAGTGGTAAAAGTTTGAGGCTCACTCTATTTGGGAAAAAAAGAGCACGAGGGTAGACACAGTCCCCTCTAAAAAAGAGAAGCAAATTCTATTGAAAAAAAGAGAAAGAGAAAGATTTTCGCAGATCTGGATCCTTACGTTTGATAATTTAGCGTGAATAGCCAGTTTCGCGCAAATAAAGTTTTTGCTTTGCTTTACCGAAATTGTCCCACAAAAACGCTAAACGCTGTCATAAGATTTCTCGAATTCGCGAAAAAAACATCACGAATATACAGCATTGCTTTTTTTTTAAATTTAGCATTTAGTTTAAGTTGGGCAATGCAACACCTATTTTTGACCTTATGATTGGACCCAAATAATCTTTAGATTTTTAGTCGTAAATGGTCTTGAGTAGAGTAGCGTAGGTAGTACGCAAGAAAACCTAACAAATAGCATACTTTTAAAATTTGGGTTTACTTTAAGGGGATTGGGCTTTACGGACTTTGCAGATCAAAATCTAAGAAAGAAACCATCGGCGAAATTTTGGCCCGGGAAAAATTTGTAAAAATAGCTTGATCCAGCGAAGTCTTTCGAGACTTGCGCGAAATTAAATCTATGTGAAATACTTGAATGTCGCGACTGGTATTAATTTGATTTCCTTAAAGTATGCTAAATACCTAGAGAACAACAAGGCAGAGTTCTTTGGAGGTTTTCAGTAGTTTTCATTTTTATAGCTTTGCTAAATTCCCTAATTACTGAGAGAAACTATCAAAAGCAGTGGCTATTTTATATTTTAAAAATATTCTGCGCTTTTGGAATAAGGTGGTATAAACACTGTACATATATGTATAGAATAAAAAACATCGTTTTCTTTTTAAACCCGTAGCGTGTACATATTTAACTTTAACTCCCTTCTTTCAGGTTGATTAACTGTTCCGTATACGTCCGTATTATTAACGGGCAGGAACCTCTCTTGTGTATCACAGATTTCCTCGAGATATATAAATTTTCGTTTTTCGACACGATTCGTCAAAGTAGGATCAGAGATCTCGTTATCACTGTAAGTTAAGTTTGGAAGTATTTCGTGATACAGATCGCTATAATCGTCCATGTTACATTTTTCTTTATATGGTAACGGGTACGTATGAGAAGAGTCCGTATACGGAAAGCCATCCCTTCCGTCAGCTATCTCAATATACTCCGACGAATGTTCGCTTTCGTCAAGCCCTGGATAAGTGTTTTTCATGTATTGATGTCTACTAGATTGCTCGTATACATCTAAATCATCCATTTCGTGTACAGTAGGTACTTGCTGAATGCAATAGTCATTGTGAGGTTGTATAGTTTGTTGGTGAGTTTTAACTGCATTGCAAGTTCTTCGTTGCTGATGGCAAAGCGAACAAGTTTTAGTGCTCCTGCTACTACCAGTACACGCACTCTGAATACCGTTAACGCTGTTACTATGTTCATCGCCGTATTTACGACATCTTGACATTTTCGTCATCACTTTATTACAGGACTGTTGAGGCATACTGTTTATGGACGAGTTATTTTGTGAAGTCTTATTAGAGCGCGAAGAGTTGGATCGAACGCCACGACTGTTCGAAGAATGATGATGCAACGAATGACTCGATTGCCTCGTTGGAAGATGAGTCAATGGTATATCATACGACATGACGTACCGAGGCAAATCAGAGTTTTGAGAACTTTCAGTTTCTAGCTTTTTATTTTGGCTTACGCTTTTTCGTACAGGAATATCAAATCGGTTTTCGTTATTCGCAGAACTCGAGTGCCCTTCAGGTGGTTGTAACAAACGGCTGCTATTATGTGGAACTGACCCCATCTGTTCGTCAAATTTCGCAAGGTTATTTTCAGTCAATGTTAGAAGAACCGCATCCTTGGTTGACTTAGTTTTCTGTGATGGACAATTTGGTTTTACGATTCTGGGACAAAAATAAAACGCCAGAAAGGACAACGGTAAAATCCCACACAGTGCAATTGGTAGTATGACTGTTGCCATTGTATAATCGTCCTCGTCAGCGTCATTCCTCTTGCGAGATACAGGCGTTACACTTGGCTTATTTTTCTTTCGAAGTTTGTAAAGAGCGTGGTAAAAGTCTTTCCTAGTCTTTACTTCCCAACTAAGAGAGAAGCCTCTGTATCCATTCGTTAGACCGGTGAAACCTAGAGTGACATTAATTCCGATATACGTTGAATTAGAATATACGCTTTTGAATCCGTTCGAACCGCATTTAGTTTGTGACGATCTTGGTGGACTTTCTATCAGCATCATCTGCGGATTTTTCCGACGTTTTCGTAAGAATTCAGGATAAACGTTCATCAATCGAACCGAGTCTATACACTTCTTGTTTTGTTTTTTAGGTAAGTTAAACTCTTCGAAATCAAGTTTGATGTGATGGCCAGGCAATAGAGTTTCAATATGATAAAAACAAGTATACTCTTTGGGATAAGCTTTAGCTCTAGGATATCCTAGACTGCTAATGATTCCAGATGATCCTTTCAAAGCTGTCTTGATGATTTTCTGATGATGCGGACAATCTTGTTCATCCGAGCGATCATCACAGTCGAAATCACAATTACAACGTTTATCTTTTGACAAGCATTTACCACTTGTCTTGCATCTGAACTGATTTTCACTGTCACATTCGGAGGGGACGCATTTCTTTAGCTTTTCAATTCGCGGAAACCACTGTCCGTTCCTTCCACACGTGACCGACATTTCGTAGTACGGTACGTCCTCTGCCAACTCATATCCCATTTTACAGGAGAAGTACACCTTATCATCTTCTCTGTAAGTATCAACGCGGTAATTACAATTCCCAACACATTCTCTGGTTTTGATAACAGTATTATCTGGTGGTAATGGCCTTGTACAAGTTATTGGCTCGCTGGAACCGGACTGACTCAATACAGAGTCAACGAGAAAAATAAGAAGCCACAACATCTTTTCTGTTCTCATTTTGTAATGTTCACAAAGTGGTGAATTGTTCTGTTTGTTTTAAGCATTAGACTTAACCTCATAAAACTTTCCATAAATCAATATGTACATCTCATCAAATAAAATGCCATTCATTTAACAACAACAAAATTCTGCTTCGGCAATCGTATTTCTAGCTTTTTATTGAAGTGAGTTTGAATCTTTGAATCTAAAACGAAAAAATTAAAAAGTTAGCTAAGTTTCACGAAAACAAAGCATGTGAACCGCCTCTTGTTTGTAGATGTTGTTGAATACTTCACGTTGTTGAGTTACGAACTGGCAGAGTTTGAATAATGTGAAACGTTCAAAAAGATTGTTTTTTTAATACGAGTTGTTTTATTTAAAAATAATTAAGATATCTTCCACCACAATATTAAAGAGCTCTTAAAACTTTTAAGTGTTGCATTGTTTTCCGATCAAACAAAAAAAACGGTAAAGTTTCTTCTTACGAACACTGTATCCAAAACAAAACAAAATAATCATAATTTTATTAAGACTCCGTTTCCATTAAGACAATTTGCATCGTATTGTTGTGTAGTGGCTTAAAAGGCATATCGGGTCTGTTTCCATTTATCTAAAACGCATCACTTCGGCATGAAAAACGTATTGGATAGATATCACTACGTTCCACTTCTGAAAGTGACATAACATCTATCGTATAGCTTTTTAAGACGATATTTTTCTAATGGAAACACTTCAAAAGACATATCGTTTTAATTTTTGATACGGAATCTTGCTTTCGTGTTCTTTTTTCTTCAAAACAGACAAAACGTCGATAAATAAAGATAAGAAAACGAAATCGTTCAAAAGTTTTTCCACTTGTAAATAGTATCGTATTTTTTAAGACGCAACACTACGATATATCGTCTTAATGGAAACGGAGTCTAAATGATTAATACACTTATTTCAACCCCTCGCATATAAATAAGTAATTCCTTTCTAACACAATAAACCCTATCTATCCTCAGATTAACCTCAACCATTCCTCTCTTCTTTTTAAACGTAATTCACTACCAACCATTCAAGAAAGAAAAATGTTTCGATATTTCTACTTGAGCTGTAACTCTAATGCTGTCAAAACAGATCAGTTTCTTTTGTAAACAGAGCGAGTGTCAAAATCGTTTCCATAAAGGTCGCGGTGCTAAATGCATCTTTTTCTCTCTCATTGTTTTGTTTTTCTCACTGTAACTGCCCCAACACCACTTGCCTTTTCCACAC
>JAUBWS010059423.1:3630-15889 GCA_032270445.1 Darlingtonia californica | reverse complement strand
CCGAAATGTCTATAAAATTTTCCCGATTTTGGTAATTTAGACTACTTAACTGTGTGAAATCACAACTTTCACTTAGTCTCTATCCGCCCCTGTTTACTCTTGACTTTTTCATATGACTATCAGCTGAAAATTCCAAAGACAGCTTGAAATTGATGGTAATGACAAATGAAATGTGAGCGCAATTATGATAATTTGGGGCAATCAGAAATGAATCACAGAAATCAATTTATTCTCAAAGAACAATATCTGCTAGAAAAATAGAGCTAACTTTATTTCAATAGATATTTTGAAGCAACATAGTATTATCTTGTTTCTCAAGAATACTTATAATTTACCTACCTCTAGGTCAGCGCAAGCTGCACAAATAATTCATGGGTTATATTTAATCTGCTGGAGAGGATATTACCATCAAAACAAGCACATCATCTGAATACAAAAACGGTTCACAACAGAGATTTTGGCAAACTATTGGATACGTTTGCAGTAGTATTTAGACCATGTCCTTGCCTACCATAGTCTTGCTCAGTTTGTACTGTCGTACAGTGTATTGATCTTGCTTTTTGTCTTAATTTTGATGATAAGAGAGGAAATTGCCAAGTAATATTGCTCTTTACACAAAGATTATACTAAACATTGTTTTAAGGCATCAGGAAGGATGAACTATAGAAAAGGAGGATGTGCATTGAAGTGGGATTGAAATATGTAATAATTATCTTGTAATATTTAAATCAAATGCAAATCTGTTTGATGTAGCATTACATAACACGATGAATTGCTAGATAACTCATACATAATCTTACTTATAAAGATACCCAACTTCATTCCCAGGGCCCAATTTACAGCTTACAAGATATTTTTCCAGCAGAGGACGATTTTGGAAAAGCACTTAAAGCACTCTCAAAATAACACATTCTGGCAAAGTTTTATTACATAAAACCCAGTCTGGACAAAAAGTTATAAGCACATAAGCAAAACAATTATTCAAAACGTTAGCCTACGGAGATTGGTGACTAAAATTGCCATATGTCCTGAATGGGTTATGCTATTAACCTGAAATTTTCACGAAATGTTTATTTCATTACACTAATGTTTTTGAAACTAATACAACTTTTATAATGGTTCATGAAAACCAATAAACTTGGTATTTTTAGAAAGATTTTCAAGAGTAGAACAATTTGACAATGTTTTAATTTGAAAACAAAGGAATTAGTTAGAGAAAAATGAAATCTTTACTTAAACAAGGAAAAAGAACGGTTTTTAGAATTTTTCAATTTTTCAATGGAGTCACAAATAAACAAGTTCTGAAATAGTTTAAAAACTTATTATATTTGTAGGTATAATTGAGACAAACCATAAACTATTAAAAATTTGAAATCTAATAACAAAAATAGATAAATGCCTGACAGCTATTTAAGTTGACATAGGCTAGTGCTAGTGAGATCTAGATTTTGAAAATTGTGTTGTAGAGCATTCTGTTAGCGTGTTGAAATTTTGGAGAAGGAATAAGAACCAAACGTTTTCGTGCAAACTGTAGACTGAACAAGAAGCTTTATTGTATTACACCTGGTTCTATGAGAATGTGAGGTGTTTTGAAAAACGAAAGTTTTTAAAGTGTCAGAAAATAAATTTGGGTTGAGGTATTGGTGAACAAATAGAATGTTAAGTACTTTAAGAAGATCGAAGATATTGAGTATTTCTACATTTGCAAATAAAGGTAAGGAAGGAGAACGAGGTTCACTGAAGGTCATAAGCCTTAAGGCTATCTTTTGGAGAGTACGAATTCGATGGGCAACGGTTGAATGCCGGGTACATCAAACTTGGCAAGTATAACACATATGAGAATTGAATATTGCGTTGTAGAAGTGATTTCAGGGGTATGTAGTAACAAACAGGGTCGTGGCGAGACATTTTTCCAGAGGGGGGGGTGTAATTGACAAATATTGACAATTTTCCGACAGTGTGAGCTTACTTGGCAAAGAGTTGCTGTTTTTGCAATGGGATTCCAAGGTATTAGAAAAATTAAGAAGATGTGTATCATCAGCAAAAGGGATATATTTCTAATGGCTTAATGCAGTTGTGCATATCGTTAATTTACAACAAGAATAACAGCGGACCAAAGACAGAATCTTGGGGAGCACCGTAAAAAATAGCTTTAGAATTAGAAGTTGAACCTCCAATAGAGACATACTGCAAGCGACCAGTTATAAGTGGGACCTAAACCAATGATTTGCAATGCCACGAATACCATAATGATCTGGCTTAGAAAGTAGGATTTCATGGTCGACAAAAGCTTTTTGCAAATTAACAAATACCTCACTAACATGCTAACCATTATCAAGACATTGACGAATACGCTCAACAAAATTAAAAACATGTACTAGTGGTAGAATGCTGTTTCCTAAATCCATCCGAATTGCCTATCATATAGGACATTGCAATGATTGAGGAATTATATGAGTCTATTATGCATATGACTTTTCTATACATTTTCTCAATATTTGGTCGGTAGTTAGGGACCTCAGGAGGAGAGTCCTTTTTAAAACAGGCACAACTTTACAGGATTTGAGGAAAACCAGATTCAAATAAGTGATTAATCACAAATGATATTTTTAAGAAGTTTAAGTATTTTATCAGGCAGGCTGTTAGGTCCAGAGGACTTACCCTCTGAGAGATTGCCAATTTTATTAATATTTTCATTTTAGGAAACAGGAAATAGGAAGATGGAATGGGGATTTCGGTTTTTGAGGTAACTAGAGTACGCCTTAGAAGTTGGAGGGATTCTTTCCTTAATTGTGTTTGCTATGGATGTAAAAAATGTCATTGAAATTATTAGCAATTTCAGAAGGGTTGGTTATAAGTTTTTTATCAATTTGAATTAACGTGGAAGCAGAGGTTTTATTTGCTCTGGTACGAATAATGCTGCGAACATCTTCTCAAACTTACTGCATATTATTGGAATATAGATTAAGGTAGTTTGTGTAGTAGGTAGACTTTCTTTGTCTACACAGTGTAACTATATTAAATTTCTATAACGCTAAAAAAGTTGATGGAATTCGGATTTGACTAACCAATGGAAATATGGCTTTGGTGAATTTGCGAAAATGGAAGTCACGTTTTGAAATAGACTTTAAAATAATTGTTCAAGTAGCCTAAACTCATCACTGCAGTCAATGTCAACCCTATTGTTCACGAGCTTTTTAATATACGTGAGATTCAGAAGAGGAGGGGGTAAAATTACTCCCTTGACTAACTTTTGATAGCATCTCTCGAAATTGCTTATTTTTTGCATGAACCTAGTAATTTATGTGTAGTTTCGAAAGATATTAAGAAAGATATATAGGTTAACCATAATATTTTTAGTGAGTCAGATAAAATTTTGCTGACGTCAGCTAAATTTTGACCAATATTCAAATACCACTAACTTTTGAATGAGACATCCAAAACAACTGTTTAACTCCTCAAAGTAGAGTAGTAGAGTAGTCCCTCCACGATATTGTCGGAATGGGCCTTTCCTACGAGAGGATAGGACATCACAGCGCTTACCAGTCACTACAGGTCTCATGTTCGCGACACATTGGACCTTGGTATATAACAAGTCTATCATCTAAACGGGAGAGCAATTTTCACTCTCGCAGGCATAGACTTTAACGACATCCTTACATACCATAGTGCCAGCCTACCTCGTGAAACACCTACAGGGGGGCCATGTGGAGTTTAACAGCACGGCAATTTTCGCCACTGATAGTTTCATGGTGTGGGGCTCGAACTGTAAACATTGCAATTCGCAGCTGCGATCTTTAACCACTCGGCCACTGCTCTACTCCTCAAAGGGAAGATAAGAGCTTGAAGTTTTTTTGCGGAACTTTATGCTGAAGTCAGCAACAAATCAAAAAACCAACTATAACGTCATGATTTCAAAAATAATTATTGTAATCAATTAGTAAAAATAGTAATCTGGCAAAGTTTCATTGGTGATTTTAGATCAAAAGTTATTTGAAAAAAAAATTAAACCAACGTTGCATCGGTTTGTTACGCACGTGATTCGAAACAGCTATATATTGTGATCACGTGGTCTCAAATCGCAAAATTGCAAAATTGATTATTTTTGGTGCAGCATTGCCCTAGAAACGCTCGAAAAATTTCAAAGTTATAAGACAACAATTGAACTCATCTGTTCTATATAAATTCAGTTTAAATGTGATATCTATAGCATAGTAATCGGAAAGTTATGAGCATCTGACATTTGTATCTTTCATAAGAATTTCTTAAAAATTTCACTGGATTGACTCCAACATGATCGATAACTTTTGTAGAAAACAAATATTGTTTTTAAATGCTAAAAGATCATATAATGAAGTTTCACACAGTTTCTGGTTTTTAGCAAAAGTTGATACCTTTGCTGAAAATGCAAAACAATGTCATTGCCATGTTGATGACAAAATTCAAAAAACTTTTGCCCCAATTTAAATCCAGTCAAAATTCGAAGTTTTTTATCCGTTGGATAAATATTGGCATTTTAAATAGGCTTTTTGTAAGCACAAGAAAAATTGGCAGGTGGGTTCAATGTGCCCCTTCCCTAGGGTCTAATAGGGTTAACTGAAACCAACTTGCTTGATAGCAAAATGTATTTATTTATACTAACTTTGATATAATATAAATGTAGATACGACAGTCAAGAATCAGCCCCGATTACATTGACGGTAGGAAAGAAATATTACACTGAAGGAGTGTTAAGAGAAGGTGGAGGAGCTGATCATTTATCAATTGGCGTTCATTTTCCTGATGGTTCATCGGCTTTACCTATCACAAGTCAATACCTGGATAAGTTTGAATAATGGATAATGATGTCATTGCTGATATCATTTACATTTTTATTCGATTAATGTTTTAACTTTCTTTTTCTTCTTTTTTGTTTCATTTTATTATCTTTTACTTATTGTTTATTTTTTGGTTCACTGGTTATTGATTAACCTTATACCCAGTTAAGTTTTTAGGGCTCCACAAAATTGAAATCGGGCTTTGAGTCATCCTCCATAAAATTTGATCGGTTTGATGAATGAAACTTTGCTGGTATATGCTACATCACCTAATCTTTCGTGATGATTTTATTTTTAACGGTGAATAAAACAATTTTGGAGCTGAAAACAAAAAATAACGATAAAATTCGAAAATTCAATGTTTAAATTGCAAGATCCTTAAAATCTTTAAAAGTTTATGGAGATTTTTACAGCACATTTAGCTTCATAACTTGTGTTTCTGTTTTCCATTTTTCATAAAAGCCACATCGCTTGAAAAGTCATTAAAGAAATATTAATATAAAAATTATAACGGTATTATACAACTTTGCATTTATATTTTCTGTTTCCAATGTTGTTGGTATTCATGTTCAAGATTTTTACCAACGATCAAAACAAAATTTATATTGACAACTTTATATTCAGGGTAAATTTTGTTGGATAAGTCTGACTATTATATTTAGTTTTATCACGATAATATATTTAAGCACGTTAACGTTGAACATTATTAGTATATAATTTTTACAGCCAGTCAAATATATTTATGCATGCAAGTAATCGATGATATTTTCCCTTGATGGCTTCTATGGAATAAGGTCATATTTCTCCGGATAAATATACTCAGAGGCATTATCGAATTTCCATTTCACAAATGCGCTTTTTTGTAATGCGCTTTCAATTTCTGAAAAAAAACCTTAGTCTGAAAACATATTATTATTCATCATTTGTACAGTGTGTCTCAAAAGGCTACCCAGAATATGCACTAAGAAAAATCCTTTTCAGGTGACTACCTCCATCAAACAATGTCATGTCACTTAGGCGTGTTACGGAACGTCCAAATTTATCCTCAAGTTACTCAACCATTTCCAATTGTCAAACAAAACTCGTTTATAGCTCAAAAGATCGGTATTTTGATATATATTATGAAATGGACTGGATGAATTTGAAAGGCATTACCTGTCTCGAGAAACATCATTTTGCTTCCATTTTGATGACGTTATAGATCTAAAATCTTTAAACCTTCCTGTACTGGGTGAGAGGCTAGCAGTTCTGCGGTCTTTTTCCAGAGAAAATATCAAATATTTATCATGATTGTTCGCTTAATTATACTAAATTATTAAACCCGAGGTGAGAACTGTAACCTATTTTACTGTAAATTCATCAAATCTTAAACAGCTCATACTGTAACTTTTGATAGGCAAAAGATATTGACATGAAACATTGACAATAGCCGTAAAGCATTTATAAAAAGCTGATGTCATCAATTTTGAATATGGCATCATATTTTCAATATGGCGAAAAATGAATATGTTTTTGTTCCTGGCTCGCTATAGATGGCCAGGACTTGATCTTTTCTAATTCTAATGATTAATTATAAAAGCTTATTGTTTTAGCTTTCTAAATACGAAAACAGATTTGAAAAAGCTTTTTTTCTTTGGAAGATATGGTGATTTTAAGCAAGTATATGTATTTTGTCTGTACTTTTATATATGATAGCGTCTTCAAGTAACTATATTACTAACCATTGCTTTTCGAGCATGATTTTTTTACTACTGTTATTGAGGAATAACTTCATACTAAATTTCAAGTTTACATAGCATTTTCCAAAAATATCAGTACGGGTAGGGTTTAACCCTACTCTTAACCGCTGATACGAATCTTTCGCCAATTACCGTCACCACGGGTGGGTCGGGCAGTGACTTGTGCTGATTGCATTGAATAGAAGTAAATGTAGACTATCGAGCTAGGCTGTTTTTTACAGTTATAAAATCGGATTAATAACCCGAAACGGGAAAAAGTGGAAAGTGCCGTACGGAAAATATGCAGGAAAAAAAACCATCCACCCACTTACCCCTTGGAAGTTCATAACATCAAACAGAATGAGGGTGGGAACAAATACTTTTAACTAATACACCGACATTTCTTCAGTGTATGTATATAGAATGTATAGAATGAAGTCGTAATGAAAACTTTAAATATTATGTCACGAATTTACAAAATATTTTGAAAGAAGTGTACAACTCAATTTTTTAGATCGACTAATCTTAAGAAGCACGGGGTGACATTACATAATACTGGGTACGGACTACAAATTACGTTGATTTCTCCAACAGCTTTCATGTAATAGTTTTCCATGTTTCTCACCGGGAAATAATAAACTTCATTATCATGTATTATGGTTTGTTAAAAAAACATCTAGAGTTTGGGTAAAATCAGTAAAAAATGTATGATGTGTTTTCAATAGAACAAAGTAAAGTAATACCAGCATTTTCATTGCGACTTTCATAGTTGATGGTCAATGAAATTTATATTTATATTCTAATCCTCTCGGCTTCCATTGGAAAAATTCATATAACATGACATTAGGCACGATTTATTGCCGTTATAACTTGGATTAGGCTTTTCTAATGTTAGATGGTCGATAAATAAGATTAAAAGCCAAAGCCACTACATTATAATAATTTTCAATACTTCAGTAAGTGCGAAAAAATGTTGGACAAAAAGATTGTCCGAATATATGAACGTCTGAAATTTTCAACTTCCAAAATCCTTTAAACGAAAAAATCCAACATATTTTTTAAATACATCCTTCATAAACAATTTTAACCTTGGTGGTGTAGACCGTTTGTATAAAATGCCAAAAATTGAGAGCCAGAGAATTTTACAATACTTCTATTATTTTCGAATTGAGTTTCTCGACCATGGACTGACCTAAGTCTAATAAACTTTGGTATAAAAAAAAGCTCATTTTTCGTAAGAATAGGTAGTTGAATGAGGCGATTTGGACTGGTTAAGGGGTGTTTTGAGTACTTTGTGTCCCGTATAAATGCGGGATTCGCATTTTAAGGGTTATCCATCACAAACCGCATATGTAACTAGCGTAACAAAGGTTCAACGCAATACAACATAATAGCTTTCAAAAATTCATTAGTAATGAACGATATTGACGGGATTGACATTCCTGAAGAGAGGTCTCTCAAGCGCATGTGATGTTGTAAGGCATAAACTAACCATTTTGTGTTTTATGCAGCTTGATTTGACCGTCTTTTATTTTGTTTTGATAATTTTTTTGCCTCTGAAAAAAAAGTCCGAAGATAAGGTTAGAAAACGTCCGAAAATGTTTTGTCCGAAATGACTTTTGCACTTAATGTAAATGGTCAAAAATTTAACTATTGATAACTTTTAATGGAAAAATAGTATTAACTTGAAACTTTCACATACTCTTGAATTCATTAAGAGAGTCATGGGTAAAAAAATCTATGAGAGGGAAGGGGGGGGGATTCTGCCGTCTTTCACCCGGTGATGCCTCAGGTCTGATTTTGATCAAACTTTGATTGATTGTAAAAAATTATTTTCCTCCAGTAATTTAAACGTTCATAGAGCAAAGTAAAAAATAATACTGTTTGAAATGTTATTTTCTTGACAAGAAACTCGTTTTTCTTTTTTTAATAGTCGTTTTCTATAAATTAATTGGATTAACTATTAGGAACGATATGCTAAAGCTAGGGTCAGGAAACGTGTTCTTGAAATTTTAAAGAGCCATTTCAAAAAACCTGGAGGTGTGATCCGTGGAGAAAAAGTACTTGAACAAATCTTGTATACTTTTCAATAAATCAACAAGAATTGCGATTATGTATTTCCCCGCTATGATCATATTTTAGTGTCTTAAATTTTAAATTGAGATTAATAAATTGTTACAGGATTCGATGAGAAACTTTCCAAGCTTTCTAACCATACAAAATACGCTATGTTCAAATCTTTTTATTGCAGAGAAAAACACGAATTTATTGTGATCAATAGCGGATCAACTTTTTAAATATTCAATTAGCACTCCTTCAGTCGCTAATTTTAAGAATTTCAGTCAATTAAAAGGAAATAAAAGACTGACATCGCTAAACTCAATTGAATACTTCTTAATTGTACAGTATTTCAATTGTGTGGTAATAAAAGAATGCAAACCAATTTAATTAATTTTCTTTTTACAACGAGTGTCTATTTTGCGTATGTGTCAACTGACCATTAACAATTAATTCTAACTGACCACAAGAAATCCCTGATTTTCTCACTAATAAACATAACTGGAAATTTCATATCCTTTCTTTTTTTTGAATTCCAAAAGGGTATTGCAACAGCTTTAGTAAATTTGTTTTGGTGAGTGTGACCAAGAATACTCAAAGGTGTATTTCTTTGATTGGATCTTTTAGTAGTTTAGTAGAAATTTATTCCGGTTACAGTGACATATATTTGGTCGCCAGAAAGTGAAGAAAACACCGTTGAAAAATTATATTTTTCATTACATGGAAATATACATAAAAAAAAGCAAAAATCACCAAACTTTGGCCAAAAAATTACGAAAAACTAAATTTGACAACAAAGTCAATAAAGTTGAAATGAAAAATTCAGAATATCATGTCACGAATTTATAAAAATAAATTTGAAAAACCCCTATTTCCGATGAACTAAGTTAATTTATAAATACCACGCCGCGGTTAAGATTAAATAGTTTTCAATTATTAAACATTTTCAATTAATTTCAAAGAACTGAGTTTAAAGCTCAAAATAGCATTTAATACGTGGGTAACTACTAAATTCTAGTCAAAATATTTGTGTTTTATTATGAATACATCAAGCCAAAATAACATCAGTATTATTATATTGCAGATGTTCTCAAATTAATATATACATACGACGGATCATGGGGTTACTATGCTAGTAAGAATCACCACCAAACTTTAGCCAAAAAATTACGAAAAATTAAATTTGACAAAAAAGTCAATAAAGTTGAAATGAAAATTCAGAATATCATATCACGAATTTATAAAAATAAATTTGAAAACCCCTATTTCCGGTGAACTAAGTTAATTTATAAATACCACGTCGCAAGATTAAATAATTTTCAATTATTAAAAATTTTCAATTCATTTCAAAGAACTGAGTTTAAAGCTCAAAATAGCATTTAATACGTGGGTAACTACTAAATTATAGTCAAAATAACATCAGTATTATTATATTGCAGATGTTCTCAAATTAATATATACATGCGACGAATCATTGGGTTAATAAGTTAGCGTTGGAGTTATTGACCCAGCAACCATTTGAAAATTCAGATTTAAATAAACATGACACTAGCGATGTGTATTTATTCGCATGATAGACTACAACAACACAACACAGCAACTTTGTTTGTCGGTTTATACGTCAACAGGTCAACGAAAAGTCATTACTATCCCTATATATTTGTATCATTGAGGGTTCTTTCCACTCTAGTAAACGGCGTCGTTACTGATTGTGAAAATAAAGCGATGGAAGTAATGATCAACTATTTTGAGAGTTTTGTTGTTGTTTTTTACCGCGTTTCATCCATTATAGGTGTATGTTACTGTGGGTATGTAGTGATACTTTTTATTCTAAACATTAATCTTGTTATATATTTTATATTTTAGACCTGAAGATGATCTATTACGATCGAAATATATCGTCAATAAAATAAAAGTTCATTTAATACACGATATTTTGATATTGTTTGCTTCTCTGTGGCAGATCCTTGTACGCCAATAATGAGCAGTACATGGTTTGCCATCTTGATCAGTAAAGGTGAAGAAATTTATGTCGTTTTTGGCCATGTTGTTTCTTGTATAGTTATTGTATGTTTTGAAGACCGTTGCTGGATTGAACTCAATCGGCATATGATACCTTCCAGTTTTGAAATTATAAGTTTTCTCCTTCATTTCTTCAATTTGTTTTCGATCTATGATGGATCCTAATATTCTTTTTAATGCTCTTTTCACTTTCACAAAAAAATTGAAAAATCAATATAAAATTACAAAAGATCAGTTCATTTGTCTATTCAAGTTATTTATATACCTCCCATGTTCTTTTCGCACTATGAAAAAAATTTCATATCTACAATATAGGTGCTGATGGTAAATTAACATTCTCTTATCTTTTTGTCGTTTTTTTTGCTGACGTTCTGTATTAACTGATGGCACTGATAGCAAATTAGCATTCTTTCTCCTGTTTTTTCCTTCTTATTCATCCTTTACTTTTATTGTTTCTTTCTGTTTTCTCTTTTCCTCTCTTTTCCTTTCTTTTAGGATTCTTTCTCTGGAATGGTAAACGAAGGTGCTTCTGTGAATAGAATTGTAAAACATCTTGACAAACTATTTGATAGCCATGCTGGTGCTTTTTCTTGCTTCGACAAAAGGTTTGAAATCCTGAAAAATGACTTAAGTCGAACTTATTAAAAATATAGGAAATTAAATGGCGTCGCGACCCAATTTGTTTGGTTGGTAACATGGCGTGGCGACCAATGTGAAACTCATCTGATAGTAAAGGATTGGCGAGATTGTGTTTTCCATCATTCCATTTCGTCTTTCGTGCTTCTATTCAAAATTCGTGTTTTTCATTTCGTCTTTTCTTCCATTTGTCATTATATCTATTCTTCTATCAACCTCTCAATCTTTGCCTTCTGATTTAACGTGGCAGTGGCATCTGATCAATGCTACTAGGGAGCCATATCTTCAAATATATCTCGGCGTTAATTTCCCGAAATACCAAATATGGTCATTGACTCATAATCAATGATCTTAATTCACCATTTGGCCAAGTTTTCCATCTTCTGTTCTTCTCTTTCATCTTTTTGCAGGGCCACAAGTAAGCTTCCAGTAACGACTGCACAGATTAAGTAGGTTATAGGAACGCAGACGATAGCCGTTTGGGCTGGCAATTTTTTTCATTTTTATACGTTATCCGCTATGCCTTCCTAATGTAAAAAGTTTTCAGTTGTCTTGGCGTGTACAAATCACGAGCCGTACCGTAAAGAAAAGGTGCTTTCCTGTAACAAGATTTGCGAAAACTTCATAATACTATCAAGAGACCATGAAAATAATTGTTTTAGCCTTTGTTTTTTTTTTATTACCCATAAAACAAATCAATCATTTTTCACATTTCAGACTAATCTCTTTCTTTTTGGTAACTGTATCAATTTTCTTTGTTACACAAAAACACTAAATATTCTAGATTTCAAAGGTTAACCCTATTTGACCCCCCCCCCCCCCACACCCCTGCCGGTAATTCGTATAAAAAAAGCAATTTTCTCTAATTATCAACTAACAATGATAACACTTTCGAACTTGGACTGAAGTTATACAAAGCCAATAGCTTTGAAAAATTTAATCAAAATGGTAACCATATTGATGACGTAGTTATGACGTCATAGTTATTACTGTTTCGAGGGCAATTTT
>JAUBWS010059412.1:0-15892 GCA_032270445.1 Darlingtonia californica | reverse complement strand
CTCGATTATTTCTATTACAATTATGATCTGGTCACTAATTTATAACGTTTAGGTCTGTAAAATATAACACTACAATAAATACGTCCATAGAGGTCGTCGTCCAACCATAGAGGTCGTCGTCCAACTATAGAGGTCGTCGCCCAATTCGATATATTAATTTCGATATATTAAGTATATCAGCTTTGCAAAATGCTGACATCGCAAAGCAAAGAGTTATTGGCTGAAAACACGATAACCCATGTGCGTTCGGGCAAGTTTACAGCTGTCTGTGCTGTGATTGCGATGCAAAGCGAAAAGATTCATGAACAGATGAAACATGGTAAGGATTTGTTTGAAATATTTAAGATTTCAATGTGATTTTGATATCACTAGATTGCTCTTCTCATTCTATATCGTTTTATTGATGTAAAAATTTTACTTTGAAAACAAGCATCCCCAGCCTACGCTCGTTACTCAAAACTATAATACCAAAACATTCGGTATTTTGAATTGCGGATACGGGCTAGAAACCCGTAGGAACAATTGCAAAATTTTTCCAATGTTACGTGTAACATCAGTTGATTGCGATCGAACATATTTGTATTGTTTTTTCGAATCAGGAAGGTTCGAGAAAACATAATAAAATGTGCTCAAGTGACCAGCAAAAACTTTCGAGAAAGAGAAAGTTCGAGAAAAATCGGAGTTCGAGATAAGATGCTTTGTATCTTGGAAAATAACTTTTTTCCAAAAGTGAAAATTTTATTTTTCAAAAGCTTAATGGAGTTAGAGTTTTTCGTATGGTATAGAAATCGCTATAATTTGACAAAGCTGTTGAAAACACGGGATGAATTTTTGTGGGACACACTGTACTATTACCTTTCACTTTTCCTCTTACGGCTTGCACGACGTCCTCTATGATTGGGTGACGACCTCTATGGTTGGATGACGACCTCTATGGTTGGGACGACGACCTCTATAATAGTTGGACGACGACCTCTATGGTTGGGACGACGACCTCTATAATAGTTGGACGACGACCTCTATAATAGTTGGACGACAACCTCTATGGTTGGGTGACGACCTCTATAGTTGGACGACGGCCTCTATAATAGTTGGACGACGACCTCTATGGTTGGGTGACGACCTCTATGGACGTATATATATTGTAGTGTTATATTTTACAGACCTAAACGTTATAAATTAGTGACCAGATCATAAATGTAATAGAAATAATCGAGTTGAGAAGGACGACCTCTACGAAGCACCCAAGACCTCTATAAATTCGACAACGACGTCTATGATTTCAACAACAACCTCTGTGATGGCGAAGACGACCTCTATGATGGCGACGACGAACTCGATGTTCCGGAATATTGACCCCGATCCCCCCTGATAAAAAGACGAGGCTATCATTTGATTTTGAAACAAGTTACTTAAAGAAAACGAAGTTAAAAAAATGTTGGAATGAAGTTTTCAATTTTAAGGAAAGACATCGTTTCAAGATCGTAATTTCTTTTCAAAATAGTATCTTCATGTTATCACCTTGAGAAGAATTTACGATCGTGAAAAGACGAGGCTATCATTTGATTTTGAAACAAGTTACTTATGGAAAACGAAGTTAAAAAATGCTGGAAAGAAATTTTTAATTTTAAGGAAAGACATCGTTTCAAGACCGTAATTTCTTTTCAAAAAAGTATCTTCGTCTTATCACCTTGAGAAGAATTTACGATCGTTAAAAGAAGAGACTACTGGCATACTGCAGTCTTGCATTTTGACATTTTGTTTAAACTTTCTTCTTCAGCGTTTTGTCAAAGAAACCTTTCGAGATTAATGTATTATAAGAACTAACCATAGAAGAAAGTAAGTCGTAGAACAGCAAAAGTCTAGAACCTATTAAGAGCCTTTGATGGCGTCAACAGTCTATCTACTTAAAAAAAAATTGAAATTCAACGATTTCATCCTGTTTTTGTGACAATTAAGAACAATTTTAGAACATTTTTTAGTTTAAAATCCGAAAAATTTAGAACTTTCAAAGGCTTACTCGAAGTTGAATGTTCTTATAATAAAAGACGCGATCTTGGTGAAACAGTAAAACCTTTCCTTTCCTTAACAACTGACACACATTAACAAAATCAAAAAACTAACCCGACTCTAGCGCAGCCTTTTCCAAGTTGCACAGACTTAGCTTCGCGTTGGCTACGGCCTCATTACCACATTTCATTTGCTGCTTGTAGACGAGGTGATTGGCCAGTGACATGATGTCTTTGTTCATACGATATTGATAGTGAAGTGTGACCACGCCTTCGGGGTGAGAATCAGACAACGATTTGAATAGACTGACGTCCATACCTCTTACCCTGAAGAAAATGTTCAGCATAATTGAATTCTAACTATTTGAAACATGTAGTTACATGCCAATTTCCATCTGGCTGGGTAAAAAAACGTAAAAAACAGAGCTAACCAGGTCCCAATGCAGACACGCTACAATATATATCTACCAAACTTGAGGTTTTAGCCAATCAAATTTCAAAACTCGCCAAAAGAAGCGGTGGAAATGGCTATGGTCGCCAATCAAAATAAGAATAACAAAATCAACTAAGTGTGTGGGCACCTCCACTTTACACAAGCAGAGGCAATTAATACAGTGAAACCCAAAAATTTCGGCGGGACAAAATTTCGGACTCTGAAACTCCGCGTTGTCCAAAATTGTTTTCTGCCAAAATTTGTCGAAAATAGTAGTTTTACTTTCTTGGCGTAATCCATGTGGAAATCCGTATAGCATGTAAAAGTTTTTTTCCTCTTGGGTTCACGGGAAAAGAAAATAATTCTGTTGAAACGACATATTTTTCATATATCTAATCAATACAAATCATATTGCCAGTTTCGTCATAAATAACGAAATTTGATTGATTGAATGATTTATGTGTATAACCTTTTGTATCTTTATGTCAGAGTCAAAATTTCGATACACCACTGCTGAAAAACTGCGCTGTTTCTTCTATGTTATAAAATGTGTCCGAAACTTATTCCGCCGAAATTGGCAAAAAGTGTCCGAAAACATTTCAGCATTTTTTCTAATTTGACAAAAGTTTTGGGTATTAATGTATATGGTCACCATTTAAAGTCAAAATAAAAAACATAAGCTAAGCATACGGAAACGATAAATTCAATATTTACCTTGCTTTTTCACTTTGCACAAGAGGCGGCAACTGGTTATGATCACCAACCAAAATAAAAACATCAGCTAATCGTACGGCACCGATACAAACAGGTTGCGTAAGTTGTGATGCTTCATCCACGATACAGTAATCAAACTTTTGTTTAACAAGGATAACGTTATTGGCACCCAAGCATGTTGAAGCAAATACCATCTAAAAGACATAGTTTGGGAATACTATAAGTTAACATGATATTAAACAAAATGCTTGAAAGCATATTCAGGCTCAGCTTCAAATATTTCTTAAATATAAACTAATCTTAATATGAAATTGGCCTGTGAAAATTCAAAGTAATAGATTCTTGGAGAAGAAACCTCCTCCCTCAGACCAAACAACCCCTTAGAAATTATACCAAAAAAGCTATTCCCTTCCTTGTTTGGATGAGAACTGAGTCCGGTTACACACTCATTGTATAAGGAAATAATAAATTTCATGAATGATTTTATTGTCAAAATTTATATGTCAAAACAACAGATAAATTCTATCCTGAGGCAACGTTTACATGAATGCGGCTCGAGCTATACCCCGATTTGAAATATTAGGGAATTTCCCTTTGTAAAAAGTGTTTATATGACAATTTCATGAGAAAACACGACATTTTTACTACCGGGTGTAAATCTCAACTCGGTAGATAGCACCGAGTTGAAATTACCACCGGGTGTAACTTTCAACCCGCTTTTAACTCGCCTGTACATGTAAACACATTAAGACTGTTCTACTAACACCGAATTGAGTTCACCTCACCTCGGTTATTATCTATTAAACGCCCACGAGTTCGTCGTTTTTAAAGCAAGTAGTATGAAGCCTGATTCCAAATCTTTACATGCATATTATTAAATCTCTAACCTGATTGCTGTAGAATTGACGAAGTTGTTGAGTTTTAGTGAATGTTTTTGTTTGTTCTTGACTTGTATATTCTCTGATCGATGGATGAACACGTTGAGGTTGACCCATTCTTGTGAAATTCTTAAAACCATTCTTCAAAATAAAAGTGAGAT
Source organism: Darlingtonia californica (assembly GCA_032270445.1). Classification (NCBI taxonomy): domain Eukaryota; kingdom Viridiplantae; phylum Streptophyta; class Magnoliopsida; order Ericales; family Sarraceniaceae; genus Darlingtonia; species Darlingtonia californica. Next base: position 11,697 of record JAUBWS010059412.1, on the reverse strand, counting down.
TGCAAGGGATAATACAATTGAGTAAAGTTTTGCATTCGTTGCGTTTTGTAAAACAACTCAAATGAATTACGAATCATTTAAAAAAATTAAACTCGCACGACATATTTCAAAACAGGCGTCTGCGAAAGAAAAGTAAGTAAGTTGGTTGGAGAGGCCTGGTGCCAGTACAAGTTTGTCCTCTTTTCGATTGCGCTAGACCAGTAAAATATATTGCACCTACCATCAGCTCCCAGGAACTTACCGCACAGATCAGATTACCTTTAATGTGCTATCTCCTATACACTGTGCTATCCCCTTTTTTGCGAAAGTGATTAGCTCCTGATCTTAACTTCAAACGGGAAAATACACTATAGGTAGATATTTGTATGAAATCGGGATTAACTTCCGTGGATCACAGATTTTTTTCGATATATTGCACAAGAAATGCTATAAAATGACGAATAATTGATAAAATTTTGTAAAGCGGCATTTTCAAATATTTTGCGGGAATAAACTTTCGCGGTTGACAAATTTTCAAAAGATTTCGCGGAAAGGGCCAAAAAAACGCGAAAACGCAAAACCGCGAAAGTTTCTTTCAGCGAAAGTTTCTGACTTTAAAGTACTGTCATTCAGTGTCTTGTAAAACAACATGCCTGTTTTCAAGAACAAACTAATATTGTTCTCAAAAACTCTTATCCTCTTTTTTCACAAAGAGAAAAAGATGAAATGCGTTGATTCTGTTGAACCAAAACACGATTTATTTTGTTAAATTAAACACTCTAAAAAAAAATTTGACATTTTAAGTAGCGATGTTTGAACAGAGTATCAGCGTGATAATCTATCTTCCGAATCTTCCGGGTTCTTACGAGATTTTAAGAATATAAAGCAGCGATTAACTGCATTTTTCCAAACCTGTAAAAGTTTTAAGAGAATGGTATCAACAGCTGAATGCGTGTAACTGGTCAATAACACTTTCTTTCCTGATGATACAAGTGATTCAACGAGAACAGCTGTTGTGGTTGATTTTCCTGAGCCTGGCATACCTAAGATAATACAAGTTAGTGATGCAAAAATCAAATGATTTCAGAATCCTTGTGCCAGACACCTAGAAGTCACCAGGGCGCGACCCTGTTTTCGAATAAGTAAAGATTTACCCAGGACATCCCCTTCGATTCAGAAATGACCAATAAGAAGGGTTATCTCTTTCTAGGAACATTCTATCTAGGAATGAATTTAACAGTGAGTGTCAATTTCCAATACCGAAAGCCCCTCTTGATGACATCGAAACTGGGGGATCACTGAGTTCCTAGAGGGTGGGTGGGTTCACAAATAAACAAAAAATGACGACGATCAAAAGCTCACGTACCAAGAATCATGACGTAATCTTTAGCCTGAAGACAACGTGTAACTGCATCTTTCTGAGCTTGATTCAATCTGTTCAAAAAATTATGCATCATTAATGGTGTTTTCACATACCTTTGCCATGAGCATGAAAAGCAAAGTTAATTGGGATATCATGATGTGAAATCTATCTCGATTAACATCACAGATGAGCAGTCAGATTCGATCAGAACACCTAAAACCTAACCTTTTTAGGACTATTGTTCTATCGCTCTACTAATTAAGCTACCAGGCGATGGCGAAATATGGCTTTCAAGTTAGTTAGGAACACGAAGGAAGTGAAATTTCCTCTTGAACGCTACATCAACGGAAAGCAGATTTACCCAACCCCAACCCAATGATAAATAGGAATACTATTGAAGAAAATACTTTTGACAATTGTGTTTCAATGAACTTTGATCTTCTATAAATTCTGGCATTTTCTTATGAATGATAGACTGACGGACTTTTTCATCGTTTTTCGATTCTACTCGAAATAATCTCGCCAAATTAGACAGCGGTGTACTCAAGGAATCTAATGTCTCGTCTTTATCAATCCGGTATGATACATTTTTTGTATTCGATAGTTTGTGGTGAGCAGAAATGATGACTTGATTATCTGACACATCCAAAATATAACCTAGATAGATTAAAAATACCTTGCATAAATCCATAAATAAGATAAACAAAAATTCAGTTACACCCAATTTTTCCAGCGGGAAAAGTGCACCCGATTGGAAGCTACCAGTATGAGAAATGACTGTAAATGGTATCTAGAGGTGGTGCAAAATTACAGGACAGCTAAAGGCAATGTTCATTACCTGGTGACAATAAATAATAATAATTTACATAATCGTTTACACTCCTTCTGTAATTTTGCACCAACAGTCCGCGTCCGGTCAACGATCCACAGCTGGTACAAGAATACCGTTAAAATGACACAAGGGTTTTACCCTGAATCAGACGCCTTAGAGAGAGAAGGATTTGAAATTTCTTTCAGATTAGTTGTACCTTTTCCTACGAAAAGTCGTTGACAGATTAAATTTTTCCTTGGAGAAAAACAAAATTTCAATTTTTGAGAAATGCTACGCGAATCCAGTACATTCAATATTTCTAAGCATACCTATGTCTAAGCGATGCAAATATTTCAACGAGAAATATGTTCGTCGAGTCAAGAAAATTCCACGACTTTTTGTCAGACATCGTTCAATTCGACGTTACACTCACCCGTAGTCTCGTTAAAAACTCTTTCTCGTTCCCTGCTGATGATGACCCGATCACCGACAACCATCGCTATATTCGCCATAGGGTAGTCCTTATTGAAATGATTTTTCTCTCTTTCAAATGTATAATGATATTTCATGTCTGACGTCACATCTTCGTTAACCAATAACATTCCACTAAAACAAACACCACGCGTCTCACGTGATCTAGATGATTTTTTCCAGATGAAGCGATTTTTGTTTCCCGTGGTATCATGATGCGCCTCCAAGAGTAAAAGTTCGTACCATTTCGAGAAATATTCAAAGTCTTCTATTTTGAGATGCGATGTTAGTTCGTTGTACAGATCTTCAACACCACTTGTGCAAGCTTCTCCGTTTTCGCGGGATTTATAATGTAACATACACACTTGGTTATGTGGGCATCGCTTACAGATTCTTTTATTACGTAGCAAGTCTAAAAACGGAGAGTGTGGGTTGTTTTAACTGAAAAGAACAGCAAGAAAGGATCATAATAGGAATAACACACTAGCTTTTTTGTGAGAATTCTTTTTACAGTAATCCGTAGGCTCAAAACAACCAAAATGAAGTCTCGAGAGAGAAGTGTATTATTCAAAGATGGTTCCGAAGATTTTTATTGGAGAATATATGACTGAAGATACGCTTGACGTTGTTGTGTACTAGGTGTTTAAATTTCTTTGCTTCAGGTCGTTAACCTTCGTAATAAAGTATTTTTTCTGTAGATTGTCAGTTTTAAGAACATTAAAGCCCGTCTCAAAAACTAAAAGCTTCTTTCCTGATATCTATCCGACGCTCGCTGAAACTTGGTACGCTCTTATGGGAGTAGATCTTAGTAGATCAAACTCGTAAAATACAGAGCATGCGCAGTAGCTGCTACTAACATAACAAAAGAATCATCGCAACAATAGGAAAAACAGCCTATTCATAACAATCGAATTTCTATGTTTACATTTCCCAGCCTTCTAAATTACTGACCGACGGACAAACGCCACTAGACTATTTTTAGGGCAAGAGCCCAAAACGGTTTATCCTATAAACTTGATGATAAAGGCTGGACCCCCTTGCACACAAATGGGAAAAAACTGAATACAAACCTGGAAGTGTCTGTTTTTCCTTTTCTAACGTCAATTTCCTTGCAATTTCATTTCTTTTAATGATGATGGCTCGTTTCTCTTGTTCAGGCATCGGTACTTGTTGCATATGGTTCGTCTTGATGTAATACAACAAACCAGAATCAATCACCATTTTGTGTCTTTCTCTCATCAGCAAACAATACACAGCAACTTGAGCTCTGTGTTCAACAGATCCTATGGAGCACAAGCGAATAGACCCTTTCGGAGTTAGCATAGCCATATTAGATTTTGAATCCGATAAACAATGGCCGTCATTAAGAAATAATGCAAAAAGGAGACAAAGGATGTAGTAAATTGGTACTTTTTCATTTATAATCACGTGTGCAAATTGCATAAAACGGGAATTTAATTGAGTCCAACTTGCACCCCCAAAACAAGATGGTAACGCTAACTTCGAAAGGGTCTAAATCAGAATCACTTTGAAATCCTTACATGATTACATGCCTTAAGGCTCTATGCAAGTGGATAAGCTGAGCGATCCACCATATTTTTTTGAAATAACCGTTGTTTTGAGGCAACGCGAGAAAACTTTAAAGGCATTAAGATAGTAAAATAGACAATAAAATAAACCAAGCAATGAAGCTGTCTCATAAAAAAGGTTTGAATAATCCTTCAAAAAAGGTAATAATAATAATAATAAACAATGATCATACCTAAAGTGGACAACATTTTTCCCGTTTTCAACTCCAATGGTGCAAGCACAGTGTTTTTGACGTTCTTTAGCGCAGGTTTCTTATGTAAAATCACTTCAACGGTAACATCAACTTTTCCTGGTAAAAATATCACGTGTGGTATAAAATGCGTATTGCTATCAAAGGGCCCATGAAAGCCCTCCAAACTTAATACTTTCTAAATCACAAACATGCTACAATATTGTTGCAAAACGTTTACGCAAATTTGGGGCAGGATAGCGAAGCCAATATTGGTCATGTAACGCTGAAATTTGGCACATATTTGGCAAATTTGGCAAAGCTTGGAATACCCTGGGATTTTTTTAATTTTCTTACTTTTTCGAAGTTGCAGGTCCAAATTAGTCCAAAACCGTAAAATGCAACTAGGTATTGGTAGCAAAACTTTAAAATTGCAAAATTTATACCTAAAGATAGCAAATTTTGTCAGCTTTCCAAGAACATATTCAAGCAGTCGGTGAAAAATTCAAAGAAAAATCAACTTTTTCGATTTCAGCATTCTTTATACGAAGCTTCCACATTAAAACTTGATTAAGACGCTAAACAGCCTATTTCAGTTCGTTTGGTCGTAAGACTGCCGATGGAAACCGAAAATATCTGACTGTTTAAGGTGACTCCTGTTTCTTCTCTCGAAAGAGACACGGTAAAGGAAGCTACACGAAAGTTAAAGAAGTTCAAATCATGGTTGACCATCTTATCTCCTAAACTTTCTTTTCTTTCTGTAATCTCGTTTTTCAACAAGTTATAAGCATTCCAATGGGAATAGACCCCCTGGGCCAATCTCTACCTATATCACTTTGAAAACCAGTTCATCGCTCGTCTTTCCCGCACTGAGCGATACCGAGGTTTCAAGTTTAAGAACTGCTTTCTATTCATTAACGACACATGTAGTCTAAATGATCCAGAGGAATTTGAGAAAAGTCATTAGGAAAATTTATCCAAGTGAATTAGTATTAAAATGTGAGCACAAAGGAGACCATGCCACTTTTCTAAACTTTCTAGACTATCAAAGATGGCTTGAAAAACAATTGTTTATATTCAAACTCTTTGACTCTGTTATAAAGACTTGTGGTTCTCCACAAAGGTGGTTATAATTGTGGGGCAATACCGAAACTAAGAAAGAAAGTGGATCAAGCGAAAGCAACAAGTGTTTTGACCCCTTTGGAGTCAACTATATTGTTAAACAAGAAATTGATGTTCGAAATCTTTTTATTGTTAATTCTTCTTTTAATGATTAGAAAACTTTGTTATATTTAGTTACCATTGTAAATTGCCTTATGACCTTAATGATCGACGTGTGTACTGTGTACTTTGTACGTTGTTATTAAGCAACGATTCAATGATCAAAACAATACTTTTGCAGCGATTTCCCACTATTTACATTTTTATATAAAAACTTTTTACTTGTAGATTTTAAACACGCTTGTATTTTATGGACTGCGATGAATTTTTAATCGAAAAGCTTCTGCCATTTTTAACAAAAATGAATTTGTCTTTCCTATATTTTCTCGAACAAAACAAATATATATCTAAGTTTATGAACTGAAGTCGAGCCCAGTGCGGTGAGTACGTTACAATTTCATCAAACACAGCATTGTATAGTTTTTCACTTGATTTTCATACAACTTTTAAACATTCGTACTGTAAACTTTCATACCAATCATCCAAAATAAAAACCTACCTTTAAATCCTAGGTAAGGAGACCAAATGTTTTCTTCGATATCAACAATTTTATCTATGGAAACATTAGAGCCTGGACTTGGTCCCAAATAAGATTTACTCCATTGTTGAATAGACTGAAGGTATGGCTTTATTTTGGCAGCAATAGCTTCTTCGTCAACTTCAAGTTGATAAAACGTTTCAAGGTTTTTTGGAAGCTGTAGTAATACGTTCATTTGATTTTGAAGAGATGCCACAGAGTATTCTAAAGGAATGGATAATAAGCACATTTTCATGGTTCTTAAGTAACACTCATTTCCATTCCGTACATTTTTTTTTAATTATTATTTGAACATATTTACCCAGGATAGCCTCTTCAATTCTCTTTGAATCCTATCAATGAGGGTCCTGCCTTCCTGTGAAACACCTACAGGGAACCTTGTGGAAATTACGGTGAGGTAATTTTCACCACCGAAAGCCTCGGCCACGGATCCACCGTTTTGCATGAATTAGTAAATCCCGCTTGCAAATTTGTGTAATACTTTCGTCAAATTCTATTCTAACATTTAAATGATCTATGTGAATTATTACTTTTTCATTAATATGTTATAAAAACATTAGTTGCATTTAACTAATTCAACAATAATAGAGTCGTAAATCTAAAATTTCCTAGCATTTTGGTGTCTTTATCAAATACTGATTCACCCTATTAGCATTAGTAAAGAAATCGCTGGACAATATTCCATTTGTGAGTATCGATTCTTACGTTTATTTGTCAACGCCCATTCAAAAAGTTCATGTATAAGGGTACCAACGAGCATTACTTCATTTTGACCATCTGTTTTGAATCTGTTGTTTAAAACAGCCTGTCTTTCACAAGTAATACCAGCAGCTATTGTGGTACCAGCTATCAAAGTACTTGGAAAAATGGTGATATATTCTTTGGATTGGTTGTCTAATATACATCGCTTTGTGGTTGCATTTAGGTCTTAACGAAAAATCAAAATACACACAATTTGCTTCACAATATTTACACCAAAGGTTGGTAGGAATCAACTGAACTGAGATATTTGAGAAAATTAATGTACAAGCTTATTGGAAATATTCATTTCAAGAAGGTGTGCTCAACTTTATGTGACATCCATAATGGTTGTGTCTGCAACCTCCCAAAATTCCTCTTGTTTGCTATTTACTTACATCGCTCACATGGAATCAAAAATCATAATCTTCCCGTCATGATTTAAATCTCATCAAGACAGGCCCATGGATTTCTAAGGTCAGAACCTCCTATAGGAAAGGGCACAATTCATAGAGTAATTTAAAAGGAAATGCAATATTTGGGTTAAGTTGCAAGAAACACATACTTGATACATGGGCAATATCTCCAACTTCAATTTCCATAAAAAACCAGTCATCTCTAAGATGGCAAACTGCTGTTTGTTCTTTATCTTCTAACAATATTAATTGCAAAATATGCTCTTTCTTTTCTTGGGATTCTGTGTTAAGGTAATTTTTGACCGATATATTTTTTATTATCCACATAATTATCCCACTATCTTGAAATGCATTTGTCTCTGCTTTGAGTGAATCCAATACCATCAAATCCAGTGACTCGTCCATACATATTTCTGAACTAAAGAAAATCATGAGCCATTTACTGCAGATAAATTGCCAACATAAAATGCCAACATAAAATGTCAACATACTGATAAAATGTAACCCCACAACAATGAATGTAAAAGATTATTGATCCAGTGCTAGTAAACAAATTCAGTTCAAGCCTATACAATTAGACAGACACACACCTTCTTAAAAAGTAACAGGCTTCATTTTCGTGAAGATCACAAGGAAAATCATGACTGTGGAGATAACAGGTAGTTGGACTAAATGTAGTTTGTTTAAGCTGCACTAGCAGAGATCAATATGTACACTGAAAAGTTTTTTTTCGCATCCAAATGCTAGGTTTTTCTTGTTCATGCTCTTGCTCCACAGCAGGGCTATTTGGTAATTCATTATTAATAATCAACATTGCGTAAAAAATAAGATTACCTGATGGGAAAAAACACCAAATATACGTTTTAAAAAGAAAAATTCACTATACCTTGTACTTTGTTGTTTGTTTTCTTCTGGATTTTTAACCATTAATTTTTCCTCATCAACAAGAGCTAGAAAGCTGTCATTTGAAAGATCAAAAATTTCATCTTTCATTTCCTTATCTTTTTTCTTGGTCAATGTATTGTTATGTTTGAAAATCTCACCAAATTTCACTTTGTTTACTTGTTCTACGTTGTAGTCTGGGGTGAGATACTTTGTTATTTCTTCTAAATCCTCAGGAAAGTCATTCAGTTCCTTTGTAAGAGAAAAATCAACTTAAGATAATTTATTTCAAATTGAATATGTATTTATGGCACAAAATATAGTATACCTTCTTTTCATCTGCCTTTTGTTTTTTACTTTCGGCAGGTTTTTTAGGAGAAAAGCTACATCGTCTTTTTAATGGTTTCTTCAAAGATAACTTTCTACTAGTGTTGACAGTTTTGGCAATTGGACTAATATCAGTGACAAAATCATGTGATTCATTTCTTTTGTCATTTTTCACTTGTTTAGAAGAATTTTTCAATTTAGAATTTATGCTTCTGATCCGTAATTTCAGCTTCTTGCTTTCATCAGGTGTAGTTTCTATGATATCAGGGCTATCCGATTCATTTTTGTCAATAATTTTGCTTAACTTGATTGTTGTTTGTTTCTAAAACGAATTGAAAAGTTTTAGGATCAAAACATAAAAATATCATTTCTTATTCAAATAGTCATTAAAGTTTAATATAAAAATATGAAAAACACTGGAAGATAATGAAATCTGAAAGCAAAAGAAAACAAGCTTATTGCACTTATAAAGAAATCACATACCTGCTTGAATGGGGTGGAAGATTTCTTTTTAAACATTGTTTAATCCATTTGCTTGTTTTTTGTGACTAAAAAAGGAAGGAGGTAACTGAAGGCAGTTTAAGAACCAATAATTATTAAAATGTTACAAACAAAACATTTAATATTAAAAGCTTTCTGCAACAAAACTTTTTAAAATCTGTATTCATTCACTACTGATGTTACAACTACCTTAAATCTTTAACAAGTTGTGCTTAATTCCACTTGAGTCCCGAACGGGATTATTCGAAATCAAATTTCTTAAACAAATTTACCTTATTTCCGGGACTGAACTATAAGTATACAGGTGTCTGGAAAAAAACGGAACGCTTAAAGTTTTTTAAAAACATTGACTTAATGTATGCAAAGTGATTATGCATTGCAATATAAATCATAGCGCATAATACTATTCAAATGAAAAATACAACAAAGTCCTCTGGGAATTTGAGTTTGCGTCTTTCTCTTGTCTGTAGGTTATCTCGTTTAATTTTCTTGCAATTTTTTTTACAAAATATTTCTTATTCTTTACTTTACTTTCCTTTATAAAGCAATTTATGTTTTTTTGATAAAAATAAATTAAGTCAACACTTCTGTTTTCCCAAATGAATACTTGTTTCGTTTTTTTGTAACAAATGTATCACATAACAAAATGTAATTTATGCAACAACACACTACAATAGGCAAACAAACCAATCAAATTGAATCTTGCATCATGTTTTATTTATGTGGCAATAAATAATCGCTTTGTATTAATTAAATCAATGTTTTGAAATAATTTTTAGCGTTCTGTTTTTTTCCAGACACCCTGTATATCGAATGACGACATCATGAAGTTACATTAACTTGATTACATTAATTTTCAATCGGTACTAAAATAATAAAATGTTTCTGTACAGTATATATACTTATAGTTGAGTCCCGAACTCTGTATAAAATAGCTTCACAAATGACAATTTCATGACCGTCCCGAAAACAAAACTTTTAAACCAAATTTCATTTCGTTTGGGACTCAACTATAAGTATATATATAGTAATTGTAATCCCAAATTCAAATTTTTTAAGCCAAATTTCCTTACGTTCGGGACTCAACTATAAGTATATATATAGAGTAAAACAAAATCAACAATATTAATTGTATTTTATTATCCTTTAAAGATGGATAAGGTGGCTTGATTCGTCAAATTGGAACAATTTTCGGGATTGTCCCAAAATCGAATTTTTCAAGCCAAATTTCATTAATTGTAATATTGAGTCTAAATTTATTGAAATCTTAGACAAAAACACCATAGTTGGCTGTAATAATAAGCACCCTTCCATGATAATAACAGATTTTATTAATTTATTTTTAAAACCTTTCTTTGATAAGATAAATAAAGAAAACAAAAAAACTACTCCTGTTTGGGAGATTTCAATATCAATCTTCTAAAAAGTGATATAGACCATTCAGTTGACGAATTTCTAGACACAGTTTACTCTAATTTTTTAAAACCATCAATAACACTCCCAACAAGGATAATTCTAAAACTTTGATTGGCAATGTTTACAATTCTAATATTTTTACAAATACGTTTTCTGGTAATATAATTTCAAACGTATTAGATCACCTACCTTTTAGTTTTTTTTAATGACAAACCATCTGATAATAAATAAGATAATAAATGCCAAGACACATATTATAGAGACTGGAATAGTGTTAACAAAAAAGCCCTTAATGACATAGACACAAAAGACTGAGATTCAATTATGTTTTTAATTAATATAAATCAACAATAAGATAAAACCATAGCACAAAATATCATCTAAACTCTTTAACTTATTGCTTGAACAAGGTGATTTCCCTGACATTCTAAAAACAGTTAATGTTGCTCCTGCTTTTAAAAATAAAGGTTCTCCTTTAGAAAAAAGCAATTATAGGCCTATTGCTAAGTAATGTAGACTAAAGAGTAATTTCTTTCTAGATAGATTTAACATATAAACAGTTTAGTTTCAGAAGCCAACCTTCAACAACTCACGCTCTCATAAGCCTTACTGAGACAATCCAACAAAACTTAGACTCTGGTAAATTTGCTGGTGGTATATTTATAGATTTGCAGAAAGCTTTTCACGCCATAGAACATGAGATCCTTCTATCCAATACTATGGAGTTTGAGGAAAAGCTAACGATTGGTTTTGTTCATATCTTACCAACAGGTTACAATTTGTTTCTGTGAACCAAACTAAATCAAATAAACTCTATATCAAGCACGGAGTACCACAAGGCTTAGTGCTTAGACCTTCACTTTGTTTAATTTATATTAATGACCTTTTAAACTCTGTATATAAGCTATACTGATGTTTTTCACTTTTCGGATGATACAGACCTTATATGTTGTAATCATGATCTAAAACAATTAAAAAACAGGTAAGCCTTGACCTAAAACTTAAACATAAATGGTTAAATGCTAATAAAATAGCATTGAATGTAACCAAAATATAATTAATTTTATTCCCACACAAAAACAAAACTATGATGTCAAACTCAAGCTTAACAGGAAAAAACTTCCTTTCACATCTCATGTAAAGTTACCTTGGGGTTTTATTAGATAAATTCCTGGCATAGTGTCCTAGGGGGTTGGTTCCCCCCCCTTGAAATTTCAAAAAAATTAGGTTCCCTCCCCTTTAGGATCCCCCCCTAGCAAAAAAAAATCCTGTTCC
>JAUBWS010059411.1:6233-27581 GCA_032270445.1 Darlingtonia californica | reverse complement strand
AGATAAAGTTGTTTGAAACTAGCAATTTTTGTCTTATAAAAATGCTTAGTTTTGCAAATATAAGCTCTTCAAATACGACCCATAGGTATCCATATCCCTATAACATCTAAACGGTTAAAGAGAAATTGAAAAATAATTTAGTAGCTTACCTGTCTCTTACAGCAATCTCAATTTTGTCTGCTGGTTGTTTTTTGATTAACTTCATGACCTTTTCACGGTCATACCCTGCAACAGTTTCCCCGCTGATTTGTAAAATTTGATCACCAAATCGCAGACCTATTCACCAAAAGAGAAACCAAATAATGCAAAGAGAATAAATAAAAATGAATAAAACTTATTAATTGATATTAGATCTAGATGAGTAGATAACATTCCGAAATTGTGGCTGGACGAACATTGAAAAACCTGAAAAAATTCTTGCTTTATAGAACATACAACATCTGTCAAGCCACTCAAGCGCTTAGTTAAAGCCTCAAATTTTAATAAACATGTGTGACTGTAAGATTTGTTTATATTTCTAAACATTTTGGCTGTTAATGTAAATAAGTTGAAATAAGTGAAAAACCAGTGATAAGTAAATTGGAAAATGATAAATAGCCAAACAAATATTCAAGATAATTTTGTTGTTGCCTTGCAAATGAGTAATCTTTGATTTAAAAACATTTTCAATGTTTGAGAAAGGTCTTACCAGCCAAGGCAGCAGGTGAACCAGCTTGAACAAATGATACAAAAACACCCTTGTTGATATGCTGAACTCTGATTCCCATTTTGCCTTTTTGATCTTTACATGCAACGATCTGCCGAATACCTTGTTTGATTTCTGCTCTCATTAGACCCATGTTTTGATTTCCAGTAACAGGTGCAACCATCTGTTGTGACGGGCTCTGATATTGCATTACTTGCTAAAAATGGAGTGTTTTCAAATGTTAATCATGAAATTTGGATGAACATATGATCTAAATTTTAGGTGATAGATAATAATCAATTTATAAGCTACTTACATTGCCCGTTGAAGGCATATTCTTGGCAATAGAGTCTTGGGTCAACTGAAGTCCCATGAAATCATTTAGAGATGGATACAGGCTTGACGTCTAAAGAAAACAAGTTAAATTAAAAGCATAAAAAAACAATTTATATTTCAATTTAATTTCTAAATTAACATTTCTCTTGTCTTAACTCAGCACTGTGAATAAATTATTAAAGCTGGCCTTGTTAAAAGCATAACTGATCTGATTTTAGGTTAATTTCAATCTGCTTACATCTGCATCACAGTGGTCTCAATAATAGGCCATATTTCTTTGTATTCATTGTGTTGTAATAGAATTTGTAGATTAGATATTGACTAAAGGTCCCAAAAACTTTATTCTGAAATTCTATCCCTATGGGAATTCATTCACTTCTGAGCAAAACTTCAACAAAAGCCAATGAAAAAAATTGTGAAGTTAAAATCTTACCATTGGTGTGTTTGCAGGGATTTGCCCAGTTTGAATAGCTTGTTGATGTTGCTGTTGTTCTTGATGTGCTTGAGCCTCAACCTATATAACAATAATTACAATTTCATGTAGGAAACTTTTCCAAGGATAATAGAAAGCTGCTGGAACTTTCCAAGTGTTAACAATAATGATTACATTAATTGTGCCATATCATTTGAGCCCGTCAAATTCACTTTTGGTATACTGCGTAATCCTCTTAGGCAAAAAATTTACATGTTGAAATATACCATTTTAAAGTTATTCAAAAATGATACTATAGACCTGAGTGAGTTGGAACAGAATAAAATGTATATATACAAAACCCTTCTTGGGATCATAGCTCCTGAGCAAGTTTCAAGCCACACGTTGTCTCTTCAAACTGTATCTATCAGTAACGTAAAAGTTTGTAACTTTTACGGTACATCTGACGAACATCTACTTATTTGATGCATGAAAAAATTCAGCAATAATGCCAGACCACCAGAACACTCAGTCTGGTTGATCTCTCAAAACGAATATTTAAGAAAGACATCCAATAAAAGATATTGAAAAACAACCCACTCACCGACAATGTCAGGGCGCTTTTGACTACGGGTGTGTTACAAGCCTATCCAATATTCCGATAGACAGTTTTTCGGGTTTTGGCCCTGTACATGTGTGAGACAACAAATCCTGAATCTCTTATCAGATACTTTAGCATGAACGGGGAAAGGTAGCAAAATTTCAAAAAAAGTGTCTCAGCATGAAATTTGCATCAAATAAAAGCAAAAAAATAATTCTTTCTATCTTTATCTTTTATACTTTTCAAGGCAAAAACATTTTAAGACTAATTCAAAAGACAGTACTATGCTATTTCCATTATTTTCAAATTCAAGCGCTAAATATCCAAAACAGGATATTTTCCAATATACCCGTTTTGGAATATATCGACCAGACTGACACTGTACTTTGTGTGGCATGATTCATTTATAAAGAGATGAATCCAGCGTGATTTTGTTTAGTGAGATTTTGGCAAAATAAAATTGAGATTTACGCCACTCAACTCAGAACATGTCACTTTTGTTTTCTGCCTTAGTACTAGATTCAGAAGTTACTGTGTAAAAAGTTACCAACGGCTCTCCTCTTTTAAGAAAATTCAAGAATGTCTGCAAATTTGAAATTCTAAAACCTCCAAGGGATTGTTTCCCAAAGTTTCTGATTGTCCAAACAGTTATTTTAATTTTTCGGGATCAGAATTGGAATCACCCTGACCTAATAAAGTTAGAGCATTATTGATTGACCCTCCTTTGAAATTAAAAAGTTTCACACCTAAAATAGCTTAAAATTTGGCAACCACCATTGAACATGAGTTTTCATTTTAGCCATAAAACATGAAAATACTTTTAGGAATGTGCTTGAAATACATATAAATCTAATGTATAAGAATCAAATACTCTGTCAGCAGAGCCACCATCAAATCAAAATTAATGGGAGAAAACAAAACTTACATGTTTGGCTACAACCATATCTTCTAACGATGGATATAGAGACATATTTGTGTATTAAAATATATACTAATCAATTAACTCCTTGTGTACAGTAGGTGAGTTTCTTCTTTAAAATGATGACTCGTTTGTCAGATGACAAATTTAAGTGATATTCAGACTGCCTACGAGTGTCAGGAATATGCAACCGAAAGCAAATTTGTTTACGAAATTTCTTGATAGAGCCTGGTACGAAATCATGTGATCCTAACATTATGTCATTCCCACTACGTAATCTTCAAAACATCAACATGGCAGCCATTGTGACGCAGGAGGCGGTAACGTGCGCGTTGTCTAGGTCTGCCTGCTTTGCGGAATCCTTTTAGTGTTGCCTTGTAAAAAGACGCAGATGTTTCGCTATTTATGCACAAAATGAATAAATCATCTGGAAAAGTACCTTAAAGTAGTCAAAAGTCAAAAATTATTGCGCACGTTATAATTTCAATTCAAAAAAACAATTTGTGTACTTTTTTCATCCTGCGTTCAACTTCAAGAAATTTCTACAGTCAAATCGCATTTTCGATCTGGGAGCAAAAAGGTTCGTGTTTATTTTTCACGCTTTCAAAAAATTCAAGTCAAAGGCGCTCTTCTATGAACAATTTTGGTAACGGAAAGCGAATTACTTTTAACTCGATTTTTACTTTTTTTCTAAAATATCAAAAAATTCGCAAGAATTTCTGGTATTCGCCGTATCAGTACTTTTTCCTCCCATATCATTTTTTCCTTTTACGCCACTGTGGTTACAGAGAAACGCGTTTCTCTGGCTGAGTATGGATACCCATACTAAGCTATAACCAGCCTACTTACTTTACATACAAAACTTCGAAATCCCACATTAGGACATGTACATTATTTTCGGAAAAAAGACAATGGAACTAAATAAAAATATATTGATGTGCGGGGATGGTTTAGTTAAGTAAGCAAGATTTGGTCCCATACTAATCGCTTTCCGCCGCTGTTATGTGTTTTTCTGCCGTTTGAGAGAGAAAGAGAGCCCTGGCCTGAAGTCTAGGGCGAGTTTTAAGCCATTTGGAGAAATTTATAAATCTTTTAAATCTTAATTTTGTGGTTAAGCAGAAATTTCCTCTCTTAACGATCTCTTACTGATCTCAGCTTTCAATCTTTGTGCAACGCTAAATATTCTTCCAAATAACATTCTAGTCGATTCTACAGAATATTGAAAACCCAACATTATTGCGGTAATATATTGAATAAAGCATATATTCTACAGTAAAATTCAACAGCCTATTTGAGCATCAATGTTCTTATAAAATTTGTTCTGTAACAAGTCTTTTATTTTTATAAAGTATAAAAGGTATAAAAGGCGTACCAATGGAGTGTCTGTACGGCACATTTTTCCTTTCTCGCAATTCCCGCACGGCACTTATATTTTTCGGTTTCGGATTATATTTCCCGTTTTATTGGTTCTTTTGGAAAAGAGACTAGCTAGCGAGTCTATTATTTTTCCGAAAGCGTCCGAAAAAATGCATGTTCCTTACCTCAAATTCATAGGAATATTTAAGGAATATTTTTGTATAATTTTAAGATAATATCACTTCCTAAACTTGAGATATCAGATACTCATCGTCATGGTGAAAAATACAGGTTTTTAGCCAATTACTCACCATGGGCAGATTTAGTAGCATCTGCCAGGACAACAAAGTGATCTGATTAGTGTTAGGCTTCTTTTGAGCCATAAATGAACATTTTTGAGCGAAGTGTTTGCGATATTGAAATGCGGCCTTAATTAGCTTGAGTAACTGAGATTGTTGGGGTTTGTTAACCTAATATTCAGATTGGTTATCTTTGAAGAAAAACAATTTGAGGAATATAGCATTTTCCCCCCTTGCGAGATAGTGTTAAAAAAAACTGGATCTAGTATAATTGTTAACGTTTGTTTTTGTTTTGACGTTCGTGACGCACGAGCCGTATTAGCAAAAATGGTGGTTTTGGCGCTTCCATCGGAAAATGTAGGAAATGGCCAATTTTTCCGGACAAGATGGCCGAAAATCACCGTAAATTTCTCTGGTGAATGTTGACAAGAACTTTCCGGTAGGAAAATTTTCCGGAAGTTTTATTTTCAAGTAATATTTTCCGGATGTTTTGGTAGAAACCTACTGTAAAATTTGCAAAGTTTATACGGTGAAATCAAACATTTCTATGTATATAACCATAAATGTTGACAAGGAAATTCTAAATTTTCCAGAAGTTTTCAGTGATATGTTCCCGATGTTTTGCCAAGGATGTCCTAGTCTGATTCGCCGACCCTTACAAAATATTGATATGCTGAAGTTGATTGTTCTTAATAAATGTTTTCACGAGGAAGCCCGGTAGAAAATCGCTATTATTTTGGTAACATTATATTAATTTGACTTTTTATGATCTCGTTCTTATGAGCAAGGTACAAAATTGATTGCTCTCCTGCTTTCTAAATAATTACTAAGCTCGTCGTTAATATAGAAATTTTTGCGGTATTTACGGAATAAAAAGACTCGCGGTTTAGCCAAACTGTGAAAACTTCTCCCATGAAAATGTGTCCCAATAAATCATTGGAACATTTTTCTTTGTTATTTTCGCCTAAAACCCTAAATTCCCGCAAAATAAATTGAATGTCGCAAAAGGACAAAAAGCTTCGATTTCCAACAATATTTACGTATGTTCGCAGTGATTTAATGTCCTTAAGGTATTTCTTTCAGAAGGTCTGAAACATTTGCAATATTCAGGTTTTAGGTTACTTTAAGGGAAGAAACTTTTCTGACCAAAAATCGCGAAAGTTGGGACCCGCGAAAAATGCCAAAAGTCTCCATTCGCGAAAGTTTATTCCCGCGAAAAATATCAAATGTTTTTTATTCAGTCGCGAATGTTTTCCCTTGTAAATTCTTTAATTTCCTGGTATTTTCTTGCTTCATTTAGACGAATAACAGGCTAAATGATAGTTTAAGACCATAATTTCGCTGTTGAGATGCTTTTTCACTGATGTAAATCATTTTTTTCAAATAAAAATAGAGTCTAATTTGCAAAAATTTATTCTCGCGAAATGTCATTCAAACTGAAAGGGTCATTCGCGAAAGTAAATTCAAAAAATTTTTTTCACCTTGCGAAAGTTTCTTCCCTTAAAGTAACAATATCCACTTATACGAAACATAAAAAATCAGATTTCAGATATTCTCTTGAAACAAACATACTTTGTAATACAAATCTACCATTACATCAAAAAAAGCTTAATAAAACCAGGGGTTGACGAATTATGCACGTGTATACGTCACATACGCGTTGCATAGTGGATTCTGAGCTCAGTCTTATGCTTAACCAATGTTCGAACTTGATTTTAAGGTTCTAATATTTTTACGGCATGCTTTTCTACTTTAAAGAACATAGATTGAAAAGTACTTTTGTAACACCGAAACTGTCATTTTTTCCTTTAATTTTAAAACAAAGAAAATTACAAAAAAATTCAATGATTTACTGATTTAGGAGACTGAGCATATTCTGAAATTTCCTTGGTTTAAGCCTTCATGCTTATATGTTATTCTTGAAAAAACCGTTTACTGAACTTGATTTCCTAATGTTCATGTTACTGTACTTCTGCAGTGGAATCTCTATAAAGCGGACACCATCGGTGCAAAAAAATGTGTCCGCTTTATAAAAAGATTTCCTTTATAGAGATCTTTTCTAAGAGAGTTTGACTTGTAAAACGTACCCTTCCGTTCCTTGACTTATAGTCTGTTTAGACACTTCTTGTGCAAATTGATTTTCTAGTTGACTGAATCATATCATTACCAATTTTAATCTACTGTAATGTGTGAGATCGATAAAAAAAGAAAAAAATCGTTTATCCGCAAAAATCTATTCCGCAAATTTCGAAGAAACATAGTCATCCGCAATAATAAATTCCGCAAATTAAGGCATTTTCGGACCCTTTATCCTCAAAAATTAATTTCCGCAAAAATTTCTTCCACACATAATTTCTTCCTTTACAGGGTAATTACGACATCGTTAGCAAGCAATAATTGCAGTTGTAAAATCACTGAAGCAAAGCCAGCGATTTGCACATGAAGCATGTGTACAGACTTTACTGTACGTCTTAAAGAGGCGTGTCAACCCCTTTTATGCACCTTACAACTAAAGGGTGGGATAGTTTAGTATATCAAAACATTTGAGAAAGTGTTAAAATTGATATTCAATGAAGATTCTTTTTTTTTGAAACATTACACAAATTTCCTTATCTTAAACACAATAAAAATTACACAAATTGCACTAGCCTATGAAAACTGAAGCAATGCTTGCAATTTGTCTACAAAACAATGCCCTGGTAAGACATTCCAAGATAATTTGATTTTCCTTTTGTGTAATTCTTGGAAATTCTGATCCAAAAGCATTTCTTCATTGTCAATAGCATTTGCTGACACCTCTACTTTTATGTCTGACATATCATGCACATACAAATAGATTGTTTTGTTTTCTTCAAATGATCTCAGAACAAGTGGGGCTCTCACCAGTTGAGTTGGAAACAACATATTACTTTGCTGTTTCAAAGAAACCAAAGACCACCCATGCTGTTGGCATACAACCTCAACAACTGACTGCAGCTGTTTGTGAACTTGATTTTGCAAAATCAGTTTTAGTCCATTCATATCAAATGGTAGCTTGACAGATACATTGTCCTTCCCATGGATAAAAAATCCTTCCTCATTCATTGTAAGTAAAAAGCTTGATTCAATCTTTTTGAAGATGTAAGTAGTTGATAATGTGATTTGAACAGCAGACGTTAACCTGGAATTTAGCACATTCCAATGGAAACTGACCACTGGATCCTGGTACATTTGATTTTGCTTGTACAAGAAGCTATTTACTCTATGTACCCAAATCTTGTGCTCAGCTTGTTTAATGAACTCTCTAAGGATAGAAACAGCTGGTTCATTTGGCTTTCTATTTGTGAGGCTGATAATACTTGAGGATTTAGTCTGCTTACCATAGAAATTTGAAGTAGCTGGATATGGCGTTGAAAATTTGGAAACATTCCGATGTTGTTGATACAGTAAGGCACTTAAAAGTAATGTCAGATCATTTTCAGTTTCAATATCTTCATCTGATCCTTTGGTTGTTGTGGTATCTGTGTCAATATTATGAGATATTATGACTTCAGCATTCCCAAGTACCTTACACTTGATTTGTGAATTAAGAACTTCAATGCCGAGAAATGATCCTTGGAATGCATCATTTGAGAGTTGGGAAAATATTTCTTTATTGAAAAGGTGCTGTTGTGCCTTACTCATATCTTTTTCCCATGCATTTACAAAATTATCTTCCAACTGAATTGTTGTTGAAATTGTGCTCCATGGTGACTGTTCATTCTGATCTACCACCTGGACGATAATATGAGAAGTAACAGTCAGATCAGGGCTGATACTAATTGATAACGATTTCTTCTCATCAACATCCGAATCACCTGCTTCTATGTGATGGGCTTTCACTTCAAATAAACCTGGATGCCAAAATCTAGAGCCTGAACTGCGATAACTGAGATCACCTATTATTTGATTTCCAGATTTCTTCACTCGCCAAAACTGACGCAGATCCATGAGTTGTGAATAATATTCTGATTCATTAGATTTCTGTTGCACTTCGCCATCAATAATAATAGTTTCTGGTTTCGACTTTACAACCAAACCTGCTGCCCCTTTCCCAATTACAGAGCCAACCTTTGCCAGATATTTTCGTTTTTCTAACATTTGGACAGTTTGTTTTTCTTGCTCTGGACTCTGTTGAATTGGATCGAGGACTAAAAATTTTTTCTTATTAAGTGTTTGCAAAACATCTAACATCACACACATTTCAGATAAGGCTAACCGAAGTTTAGAATGAACTGAAGACCACGGCCATTCATTTTCATTTTTTGCATCGTTTTGATCATCTTTCTTTTCCCCATTTTCCCTTGAATCTTCATCAGCTTTTTTATCATCATCATCTACATGTCCTTGTATCCCTTCATAAAAATCTATTTTACCAGCTAAATATGTCAACTCTTCTGATAGGTCAAAAGGTTTAATGTACTTCTCTTCACCATCTCTGTTTATTTCATCTACTTCTTGTTCAAGTAGGCTTTCTACACTAATTTTCAGAGACTTCACCGCCATTTTCAGGCACTCGTTTATGCTTTTGTAGTCGTCCTGTCGTGTGCTGTGACATTTATAAACAATCTAACATTACGAAGGTAATATTGCTTAAATTTTCAACGTTAAAGCCTCTCTGTATGTTGGAGAAAATAAGCTGTAATATCTCAAAGATATTAGGGAGATACAAAATTCCTAGACTTGTATTTGCGAAATTATCCAGGCTGAAATTACATAAACAAATATGGCAGCCTTCAGAATCGGGAACATGTGAATATTGAAAAGTGGAAAAATGGTACTGCAATGTCTTCCTTTCTCACGCAGATTTTCAACTCAACAATGGCTGGTAAATTGAGAGGTAACCGATTTTGTGCAGAAATAAGGGAAGCTGTTTATCGAATAGTTTTTCAATCTTGTAGTGATTATGGCTTCGAATTATCTGATGTGACTAGTGATGATTGTTTTTTGATTTGGAGACGTCATCAAGTAGATCTTTCATTCTTCAAAAGTTTGAAGCCACATCAAAAGATTAATCGATTTCCCAATATTGAAGTACTTTCTCATAAAAATATTTTATCCCAGCTAGTTAATCAAGTTCAAGAACAACATCCTGACAAATTCCATATCATTCCCATGTCATGGAACTTGCCTGAGGATTTAGAACGGTTTGTTGAGTTTTCAAAAGATCAAACAAGCTATACCTTTATTCGAAAACCTCATAATGGTAGCTGTGGTACAGGAATTTATCTTTTTAGAGATTCTAAAGAATTGGATTTGGAACAAATTCAAAATTCAGTTATTCAACATTACATTGATAAACCTTTCCTTATAAATGGGAAGAAATTTGATCTGAGATTGTATGTTTTGATGTCTTCCTGTGATCCTCTCAAGCTGTATTTACATGAAAATGGAATGTTACGTTTTGCAACATCATTGTACGAGCCTCCTAGTGAAAAGAACTTAGAAAACCATTTTGTCCACCTGACAAACACTTCTATTTCCACACTCAACAAAGACTCTTTACAAGAAAAATCGTCAACAAAAACTCTTCAATGGTTTAAAAAGTGGCTTGAGCAAAACGGGAAAGACAAGGAAAAGATTTCTGAGAGGATCGAAGATATAATTATCAAATCTGCATTAATTGTACAGCCATATTTGAAAAATGCCTATAAAAAATATACCCCTACTCTTAGTCCGAACAAAGGCAGTTACTGTTTCAATTTGCTCGGTTTTGACATCATGCTAGATGCTGATGATAATCCTTATTTGATTGAGGTTAATAGCTGTCCAAAGCTTTCTGGAGACTTGCTTGATTTGAAACAAGAAGTTGTGAAAGATGTTTTGAATGTTATAGATGTACAGCCATCTGACAGGTATCAGCAAGAACTAGAGCAAAAGGTTGAATTGGCTTCAGTTGGGGGTTTCAAACTACTATATCCTCCAGAACTGAAAAATATGCAGACTCATTATGATGAGTTAGCAGAATATTGTTCTGTTATCAGCCAAAATCATCTTCAAAAAATTAGCAATTACTGCATTAATTTTACTCCAAAGTCGCGGTATTATGTTAAGGGAAAGCCAGAAAAGAATGTTCATGAAACTTATGAGGATAAAGTTGCCACATTTTATGATCACCTGAAGGAAGCTGAAGTTTATGTTATGTCAGAAGTAGCTCCAGACCCAGACTGTCTTGACAAAGTTAATGCTGAATGGCCTGTGGAAGACCTTAAATCATACTGGATGGAAACCTTAACATTTGAAGAACGTGTTGAGATCCTAGATAAACGTAAAAAGACACTTCTTGTTGCAATGAAGAGAGTTTTCAAAGTGTATGATGAAGAAGACCTTTTTGGGCAAAGAATCTATAATATATTAATGGAACTCCTAGAATGTCTTAAATCAAACAGTGGTAATGGTTTGGTTCAAGCTTGTTTGTTGTCAAGGGATGTCAATATCAAAGCATTTAAATGGACAGGACAAGAAACTTTGAGTGGAATTGAAGCCAACTGTTGCAAAAGAATACTTGAATTGTATCAATCGATCATAGTCACAAACTTTTCCCTACAGAAACCAACAAGATCAGTCTTCTTTAAAGCAAGATAAATGGATGATAATTTAATACTGCATTCACTGGCGGTTTTCATATTTTTGGTACTGGGCTTTTGTTAATATAGGTCTATCATGGGACCACTGAGGTCATTGTAACTAACTGTCTAGTTTATGAGAAGATTTGCCCTTAGTTAATTTTAGCCCAATATTTTGTGCTATTATCATTTTGTTTTTGTTTATAAGTTTCACTTCTTTTGATGATGCCGCGGTTGTGGTAGAGTGGTTAAGAATCGCAGCTGCTAATCGCAAGGTTTTAGGTTCGAGCCCCACAATATGAAACTATCGGTGGCGAAAATTGTTGTGCTGTTAATTCCACATGCCTTCCTTGTAGGTGTTTCAGGAGGTAGGCTGGCACTATGGTATGTGACTATATCTGAGAGAGTGACATTTCTCTCCCTTGTAGATGATATGTGCCAACACACTTTGTAATAACAATACACTTTGTAATACCTGAAACACTTTGTAATACATGTGCCAACACATTTTGAAGCAGTTTTTTGTTAATTTTTGGTCTATTAAATACACACTGATCACATGATTTTTTCACATGTCGTAAGTTTTGACAATATCTACCTACTATCAAAATTTCAAGTCATAACGACAAACAGATGTAAAGTTATTCAGCATTCAACGTCTTGTTCTGTAAAATACCAACAGGTGGCAGAACTGAAAATTTTGAAAGCCACTGACATTGACATTATAAACTGTTGGTCAAAATTTGAAGTCAATAACATTTGTAGTTGCTGAGATATTTTCATTATTATGCATTATGTATTATACATAATGCATTATGCGTTTTTACCTGCCCATTGTTATTGTTTTATTTTGTTGTCTTTCAGCATGCCAATTTTCATCTTTTTTCACTATTTTCGAATTTGAACGTAAACAACACGACAACACGCCATGAATGGGGCTTAG
Organism: Darlingtonia californica; assembly: GCA_032270445.1. Taxonomy (NCBI): domain Eukaryota; kingdom Viridiplantae; phylum Streptophyta; class Magnoliopsida; order Ericales; family Sarraceniaceae; genus Darlingtonia; species Darlingtonia californica. The sequence goes on along the minus strand of JAUBWS010059411.1, from coordinate 15,446 downwards.
TGTTAAATTGTGAGCGAATAAATAAGATAATTAGGTAGGTGATTCGATTAAAAACATAAGGATTTTTAAGCTTTTGTTAGAGTATTTCTAATAGCTGTTCCTTCATTTTCATATGTACGAGCTTCTATCACCAACAGTAAAAGGAACCTTCAATAAACCTGTGAAATTTTAGCAAAAAAGATCCTTATAAGATTAATTATTACAAAGAAGCCGAATGTCTCATGTTAGGAGCGTTTTCCTTAAGCTGAAAGGAAAATGCTAAGTTTTTCTAAAAAGTTCTTGCAACTTCTCCATATTAACACGTAAAAATATAATCATACAATACCAATCAACTACACACTATTGAAATGTAAGTTTATACACAATCAGCTCTGTTCAGCCAGGGTATTTTTAAGAACGGAACAAGAGAGTCCAAATTTGATTCACAAACTAAAGATTGCAACGGCTTGAATGAAACTGTCAACTTTCCTCCTGCAAAAAATAAGCCAATACGACAGGACTGACGGCAAAATTCCCAGTTACCTAAGGCTCACAATTTATGCGTATATTGCGGTGATTCAAGTCATTATTACAAAGTTTTTCAAAGTTTATTACAAAGTGTGTCTGCTTTCTTTTATTACAAAGTGTGTCAGCTTTGTTATTACAAAGTTTGTCAATTATTTTGTTTCAGGTATTACAAAGTGTGTCAGCACAGGATAGACTTGCAATATATAAATAATAAATAGTTAGAAGCTTTTTTTTGTTTCTTCTACATAGCCATGTACTTTAAAGTCAGAAACTTTCGCTGGAAGAAACTTTCGCGGTTTCGCGTTTTTTTGTCCTTTCCGCGAAAGTTTCTTCCGCGAAATCTTCTGAAAATTTTTCAACCGCGAAAGTTTAATCTCGCAAAATATCGGAAAATGCCGATTTTACAAAATGTTCACAATTATTCGTCATTTTATTGCATTTCTTGTACAAATATATCGAAAAAAATCTGTGATCCGCGGAAGTTAATTCCCGCGAAACACCTCGAAATCGGTCATCCGCGAAAGTTTATTCCCGCGAAATACTAAAATTTCGCGGTTACACTGATCCGCGAAAGTTTCTGACTTTAAAGTACCACACGTACCTAGTTAATAACTTCGAATAAGTCGAATGCAAATAAAATGTTTTCATCTTAACTCTACCTGTACTGGGCTTTTTTGAGAATGCCAATACTGGGGGGGGGGGGGGCTAGTAGGCCCGCAGGAAATATCTCTGGATAGCATGATATAAACTTGAAACTTAGTATGAAAGTAGTCCTCAATAAGAGTAGTAAGAAAATCATGCTAAAAAAGTAATGGTTGCTATGGTTACATTTTTCTCGATTTTGGCGTGCCATATTGAAAATATGACGTCATATGCAAAATTGATGACATCAGCAGATTTCTTTCAACGATATGCGACTGTTTTCAAAGTTTCAAGTCAATATCTTTTGTCTATCAAAAGTTATGACCTGTTTAAGATTTGCTGAATTTACAGTAAAATAGGTTACAGTTCTCACCTTGGGTTATTTGAAATTTTGGAAATATCTTCCCAATAAGATTTTATTAAGTCAAAAAGTTTCAAGTTCGTAGAATCTTTCGTTTGGTAATGACTGTTGATTGTTCTAGAGTTATCAAATTTGATCGTTTATCTCCATCGCGCAGTGTAAAGTTTATTATGATATTGAACTACTTGATTTTCAACTCTTTGCGAGTTGGTATGTTACAGCTGAAAAACCTAAATCATTTTTTGCATAAGTAAGGTTCTGTGACCACTGAATGGAAAGATTATATAATATTTGTAAGCTTAAGCTAACATTATTTGCTATGTTTTTATAATATTGCACTTTTGAATTTGCCTTAAAAGTTTTTCCCTGTGAAATGTTTCAATAGGTGATAGTTTTTGTCAAAAATTTCTTAAAATTTTTTGCCTCCGACGAGAAAAGAAACAACTGCAAACACAAAATTTGGATCACTTACTGTAAAAACTTCTATCTTAAGCTTTTATAACATGGTACAGAAAATGTCAAGCGCCAGAAAAGCTCTGTTTATAATGTTTTGAAAAGTAACTTTTCCATAAAGACTATAACCATCTCCCTACATTCAGGAAGTTTGTTTATTCTGTGTCAATGTGCAATTCCTTAGCGAAGGAACTTACAAGTAGTAGTAGTAGTATCAGAATTTTTTTTACTGAATTTTATATATAATTATTTTGTTTCGACTAAATTTTTTTTCTTTCTCACTGTTTTTGGAATCATTTTTCAGCTGTATTTTATGTAACGATAGAGAAGTAACTTTTGTATTTTATATTAACTTTGATAAATTTATGTTTTTTAGATTTGAATATCGTCTCTTGAAACGTGTGTTTTCGAAGATATGGACAGAAATTATGAGTAATTGGAACCTGTGATATCAGGGAATATTCAAATTAAGTTTCGAACAGATTTCTGAGACATCGCAAAAATAACCATTCTTATTGAGAATTAAACGCTCTTCCAGAAAATTGAGTTAAAGGTCTTAAAATGTGTAGTTATTGAGATGTAAGCATTTGAAATTTCTTCTGTGGTGCCCAGGTATGGTTGCTCATTTGTAGCAAAATCCAATATATATATATAGGAAAAAATGTATGTTCAACAAAAATATATATGTCCTATGCATCAATTATATTTGTATTCAACTAAAATATATATCTGCAACAAAAATTTGGAACAACCATGTTTATATGGAACTGAAATATATATGCGCAAGACTCAATATTCAAGTGAAATATATCGAGGCAAAATTTTGCAGTTCAATAATTCTCGTTGGTTTTTCCAACAGAAAAATCTGGTCTGTAATTTATCATGCTGGCTTAGCGAGACCGTCAAGGAATTTCAAAATTCCACCTCACTCACTGGAGAATGGGTGATGGCTTTGTGTGATTGGATTTGGTGATTTGATAAATGACAATGAAATTATAGAACCTTTTAATATAGTCAATATAGTCATCTATGATAAACCAATCTATCAATAGATATCTTGTAAAGAAGCTTCACCTCAACTAGCCAGGAGTCCTGACTATTTTTTGTAATAGAACATATCGGAGATAGAAAAATTGCAATGCATTCTGGTCGATCGGCCTCCCCAAACAATAGAGTTGATTGCCGTACCCAAAGATACCTCAATTTGTTGAATATATATTCTTCCCTTTAACATATATTTTCTTGCATAGAATAGCATAGCAACCTATGTGAGCACTATCTGGTGGCAGCAGGTGGTTAGGCATTGATTTTTTATCTTTTCCTTATCTTAGTATCCTTATATTTGAATTTTCAACGGCTTCCTTAATTCTTTATTTCCACTATGCCTGATAAAATCCATTTTAGCCGAGGGAATGCTGAGTATTGGGTACCCATAACACACGTGGAAAGAAGCCACTGTCGGTCACAAGCCCGATACCTTGGTTGAAATGGAGTTCTTCTTTCTCTGTTGAATTTATTTGACGTCTTAATCTTTGCTTATTCATCGTCTCACTTTATACCAACCCTTTCTTTTCGAGAGTATATCTGTCTTTCGTATCTGGGTGTCTTGTGTTTTCCGTCATGTCGGTGTTGTTTTTGTCTGTGTTTTATTTTGTTACTTAGCCGTTACGCTAATTGGAGTTTACTCCCAATACTATATATTGGATTTTGCTACAAATGAGCAACCACACACAAGGACTGAAAAGGTGAAGATATCACTGCTATAAAAATCAGGAAAATCGTTTTCTAATAACAACAACAAGATATCGGAGTTTTCCGTCCAATTTCCGTCAACTAGTCACTTTCATAGCGAGTATACATCTTTTAAACGAATACATATTTGTAGGGACAAATTTGTTAACAACTCGTAAGTATGGAGAAAACAAAAGGATATTACAGTCATATAATACCATATTTCCCCATGAGATCATTACCATTATCAACCAACTCGAAAAAAAAATTGACAATATGTTTATTGATCTTTTCATAAAACAAAAGATTGCTATACTCGAAGCAAGTAACTGACTGAATCTTTTTCGAGTTTGAATTTTTTTGTCCCTGCAGATGTGCATGTAACAAGATCACGAATATTATGAAAGTGCTTTAACGGACATCATCGTGAATAATGGAGGTAATCAAAGAAATCCTGCGAAAAATATGCTGTTTCAATCAAACAATCAGATTTCTTGTTTCGAAAAGGATTTCTTTTGCCTAAAACTAATTTTGCAGTAGTAAGACCTCATTAATCATGACGAAAATGGTAAAAATTGATCGTTTGCTACAAGGGAAGCTAGATTACTAATTGGAACGATTTAGCTCTTTTAATTTTAATACTTTCGACGTGGTTTATTGATAATGAATATAACCATTATTTTCTCGGCATCATGTGGATTTTTTTTCTCTCGTTTACATTTAGATAACGCTGTTTTCACCGGTGCTTTTTTCGGTCACACCAAAACATTTTGAATAATCTTTAAGTGAAACGGTCGGGATTGCAGTTTGGTTTAAGATTATTGATACCTATAAAATTACCAATAGACATCTTATCTTGTCACTAGGTATTAAGGCAATATAGGGACTAAAGATTATCAATGAATAGTTTTTAAATCATTGTTGAATTATCTGACATTGAAAGTCGAAGAAAGTTGATTTTTTGCTGACTGCAAATTATTTAGGAGACCTTACAACCAATACCATATTTGAAATAAATTTCATGGTACATTAAATCAAAATGCAAGTGCTGACATCAGAAAATAGACAAAAAAAGCATAGATTTGCCGAGCAGGGAAAACGTATGCTTTAATGCGAAATGAAAATATTTCACGGTTGGCCTCATCCGCGAAATGTTTGCATTTCGTGGATGAGCAACTTGACAATTTTTTCGCGGTGGACTACATCGAAACTTTTCGCGGGGACTTAGTTTTGTAGATAAGGGTAAAAATCGCGAAATCCGTGAAACTTGTTTCCTCGCGAAAGTTTATCCAATTAAAGTATATACGTTCAGATTTGACCAAAATATTTTTCTTATACCAGACTCAACTAGTTTTTAGCTTTCCAGTGTCCAGAAATTTAAGTTCAAATTGTTGAAAAGATCTCTGAAAATTTTGATCATTTTCAAAAAGTTGAGTGCGTTTTAAGGGCCAGTGAAAACCTTTGAAAATTGAAAACAATGAATTTCAGCAAATTTTCGAGGCCCTTGCTTCATCTCTAGCAGAATTAAGCCAATTTGAAGAGTTTTTGCATTACTTCTCTTTAATAGTCACATTTCAGCATCCACTGGTCTAAATTTGACAAATGACTCCACTTTCTTCATCTTCTTTTTAAACTCTATCTGTTTGAGCAGCCAGATTTTTTAAGCTCACAATTTCACTTTCAAAGAGAGACAGTATAAACCCTCCCACGTTTCAGAAAACCTCCGTACAAGGTCTTTGCCACTCAAGCATATTAAGGCCGGATTTCAATATGGCATGCACGTCCACCCCTCAAATAATGTTCATTTATGGCTCAAAAGAAGCTTATCACTAATCAGATCACTTCTTGTCCTGGCAGATGGTATCCATAAATGCCTATGGCTATGATTTTGCGTGGAATTAATTTCATGGTTTTCTTAAGAAAATTAATGCAAGCGAAATTTTATCCACGTAAGGATGTATCATCTTTCAATTTTTGTTTTGTGTGTGTATTTTGGAAATTGGTGAACAAAACTAAATGCTTGTAATATCATATCTTCATTATTTTATCATTATAAGTTTTTTGAATTTCGACATCCATTATATATTACTAAAAATGATTTTTGAAATTGGAGTAGCGTAAAATAAAATTTTCATTTTGATATACAAATAAAAGGCAACAGATTTATAAGTTACCTAGAGAATTATTTCGTTTTAGACCTTCCATATTCCGTTTGTAAAACAGATGTGCATTCTTCGACACACCTTTCAAATCTTTCTTCAGTATCTGGTGTTGTTGGAGCCAGCAGTTGTGTCAATGCGTCAATATAATTGATGGCTACCCTTAATATAGTTAACTTAGATAGTTTCTGCTCAGTGGAATAACTTGGGATCGTACATCTTAGCGCATCAAATGCATTACTCAGAGCATGAACCCTGGATCTTTCCCGAGCGTTTGCCACCAGACGACGCTGGAGTTGCGTATTAGATAGTTTAGAGTATCGCTGGTTTGTTGATATTGTTCGTTTGTTTTGTTTTTCCGAGTGTTGATCTTTTCTTGAAGAAGTTGATGAAGATGATGAGGATGATGAATCTGGTGACGCAATGGTCGACACAGAATGGTGGTGGTAGCTATGGTGTCTTTTGCTTACTACAGAAGGAGTGTATTGACGATGATGTCTAGAAGATGTTAGATGGCGATCTCTTGGCACTGGTGTGAAAGCGCTTTCAGAGGAAAAATGTCCAGGTCTAGCATACAATTGATGTGAACAATAAACTGTTTCTTTCGGATTTGGACTCCTGAATTCGTACTCATGATATATTGTCTCTTTTCTTTCAAATGCTCTTGTTTCAGAATCAATGTAAATCACTTTTCTCGGTTCAGGCTCGAGTACTTGTGTTTTTAATTTCGGATATATCGGTTCCTTTTCTTCACGAATTTCTGTTTTACTATCAGCAGTTTTTTCGTTTAGTTTGTTTTTCTTCGCAACAACTTTTGACAATAATTGATCCAAACTGGCTTTTTTTCGCTTAACACCAAAGCGTTCTTTTGGTTTTGATATGTCGGCCTTTGCCTTGACACGTTCTTCCTCAATATCAATCACCTCAGTTGAGAATCTTGATTTGTAGTCGGGTTCATAGAAAGAGTCTTTTTCATTGTTATTCAAGTCGGTGTTTTGTTTGTTTTCGTGTTCGATTTCCCGATGTTTGTGTTGTACATGGTTTGTTGCTACGCTGCATCTCATTGGTTTCCTCCGGAACCGCTTTCCGTTGTATTTATCCGCTTTAGTTTGGGCACAAACGGTGTGTTCCACAGGCTTGGGTATGATTATCATTTTCTCCTTAAACTTCTCTTGCGTCATTTTCCTGAAAAATAATTGAAGTTCTCGATATGTTGTTGATGTCAACAATTTTATATTCACTATCGGTACCGCTTGTTTGTCGACTTCTTTATTTTAAAATATTATGACCTCGCTCCAGGTATCCCAAAAAATTAGGAAATGGAGCACCTCTCTTGTTTATAAAAGAACGTATAGAATAATATTTCTTATTCGTGTTTTACTCTTTTCATCCTGATATCTCAGGTCTTTCTCGCTCCTCGAGAAGAGAGTTTTTCTATTCTATTACTTGATCAACCACCTGTTTTCAATGTGTGCGTACATTGTTCAGTCATCGTAAAAACCTAGCACCTTTTTTATCCCCATTCCCCTTTTCCTACTTCACTAAAACATTTAAACAGAAGACGGAGGGAGAAGAAAAAATAAACGAAAACAGAAGAATGAAAAAAATATTTGAAAAATACAGACCACCTGTCGGAAAAAAATTTCTGTTTAATTTTTTTTTCGAGAACTGCCAATAACAATGTAAAAGAAAGGTTTTTTAGAACCAGGTGTGTTTTGCTGGGCAAATGATAAACATAAAGTACAACCCGAGCCCAACTCTCTTTCTCTCTTGATAAATCGAAGGAAATCCTAATGGGGTACTTAAAACTGCTGTAAATATTAATTAACAGTTACATAAGGTCAATACAAACAAGATAATAAGCTGATTGAGTTTTACTTAACAAGAATGAAATGAAGACATCCCTTTTCTTGTAAATTTCAGTTTTTCTTAAAACAGTTACATGCTTTATTATTTGTCATGTATAAAAACTACATAAAATCAAATTTACTAGAAAACAGTCCCTGGTTTTATGCTTTGCTGACTTATCACGAAGAGATTTATTAATATAAAGATATGAAAGATGATGAAAGGTTTTACAGCTTTTATATATTAAATAAGACCTCAACTCTATTTTAAAAGGTCACATAATTACGCTCGATGTTCAGTTTGAAGTTCTATGAGGCCTACACGTGACATAACTCATTTCTACTTAGACGACAAACGTTGCTTAAAGATTTTTCGATTCGAGTATTGATTATAAATTGAAAATAAATGCAATTATCTCTCGCAGAAGTTTTAACTATGTTACATATCAACATCAGCTTATGCAGAGCTTGTTCTACGAAACACGAAGTATAAGCACCAAAATTGCCTCCGTTAATTACAACAACGTAAAAATCGTTGCATAAATAGAGGTTTTGAAATTACATTAAGATATTGGTATTTGAATTTCGAACTAAATTAAGAGTTATTATGAAAATAAAAGAAAAAAAAGTTTTGTATTTTAACAGGTGTGCTCTCATATATCGGTGCAAATATAACACTTTAAAAGCCATGTTTTCAAACTACCGTTGATAAACTGCTAAATTTATTTTGTTAAGAGAGTTTCTTTAAGAACATTAATAGATAAGATATGTGAAAAATATCCTCTAAAGGCTTGTTTTCCCTTGTTTTTCTAGCCACAATACGACTTAATTGTCTGTTGATTCTGTGTGCCTGTTTGGTAAATATTTTGAACGATAGCATTATCTGCCGCCTATAGAGCTTTGGTTCTTCCAAAAAAGTGACACATTTTTGATCAAAGTATGAAGATTTTTATTCGTTTAAAAAATATCTTCATTCTCTTTGTAAGAAGCAAAGTGATAAATTTAACTAGCAATAAATACAAGTGATACATTTAACTCATTGGTAACTTTAAGGTACGATTCGCAAAGATGAAATTTAGTTAATAAATGAAAGTGACCTTAATGTTCATTTAACTCTTATCCATGACTATATTTTGAATCGTTTACAACCAACATGCTTTTGTTATCTAAGTAAAACTAATTTTTTTTGTGGAGGCTTAGTTTCGAGCTCAATTTTTGGAATTTTGTCACAACACCGGCTCTTATTTTTACTGTTAAAATGTTTATTTCAACAATGCTATCTTCTGTTTTCTATTGTCATATTCCTAAAAAACCTGTTAATTTTGTCTGGGTTTTGTACGAAATAAAAGTCAACTCTCAAGCTGCTATGTGTTTCACATAAAAAGCGTCGAAGTCTAAAATCAAGTCAACAGTGTAAGTTCTAGTGAAACAAGGCTTGAGAGCAAGGAACTTATTAACTTTAGATTTAAGACTCTTTTTGAAATCTCCTTACGTATAGATAAATTGCGTAACT
>JAUBWS010059400.1:0-14264 GCA_032270445.1 Darlingtonia californica | reverse complement strand
TTTTTCTTTTTTAAACGGCACGCAGCCTGCGCGTAAAAAGAATACACTCCTCCACATGGGTTTTTCACGATTTTGCCCACTTGGTTGGGTAGACTAGAATATAATTTCAGCTAATGCATTCTCTATGAGGGGTTCCACGCGAGTTGGAAGTGTTAAAATGTTTAAAAGTGTGAAAAGGATTTGTTTTTGAAGTCGCCTGCAGACATCTCGGTGCCTGCGGTTATTGTTTGAGCTCAATTGTTTTAAAGGGAAAGGGCTTCAGATGTTGCGCAATGGACTTGAAATAAGTGTGTAATTTCATATCCCCCCCAACCCATGTGCGTTTTCGGATCAGATAAAAAAATGTATATAAATTTTTAAGTCGTTAAAATCAATCACTTCCAAAAAAATTAGTTTTGGGCACTTTTTGCCAGCTAAATTTTACCAACTTACTCAATTTTCGCACTATAGTTGGTTTTACGCCAGTGAAAACAATGCACATAGATTTTGGTACAGAAGATGTATCTCTATCGCATAAACATAACCTTTGTATGATGAGCGCATCTTATTTTTTAGTCGGAAATGATGTCATATTTGTCGGTAAAAATGGTCAGTCGGTGTATGAAAAATTCGGCTAACAGCTTTCGTTGGTATAAATATTAGTCACATACCAATATTTGTTCACTTTTTGCCGACTTTTATCCGACTTTTCACCGACAAGGTACAATGTCATTCAAATGCCTCTATATGAAATTCATGATGACTTTCCACAGAAAAATCATATATGCTTTTTGTACATGGAACACAAACGGTGCTGGGGTTTTAACTGGGCATGGTTCTAGAAGGGGTCTCTAAACTACAGGAGGATTATCTATTACCTGATGACAATAAATAATGATTTTTAATGGCTTCTCGCTCGTTGTGCGACCCTTCTAGATCAGCGCCTGGTCCTAACGAGGTAATGTATGGTTCGGGGCTCATCAATATTGTCTAATGGTCTGCATAAATTATTTTTGTCTTGATTGCATTATGAAATTATAGGAATAAGTTTAGAGCAAATTATAAGAACAAGTTTTATTTTACGTTGCTGATTTTAGCCAATCAGTGATTATCTTGTCTACTACGCTGATCCTAGCTTTACTCATTTTGTTTCATGTCGAAATTAGAAAAATTTGTAGTTGGGCTGGTGCCTAGGTAGGTCGTATTACATTAAAAAACGTTTAAAAGCTCTAAGCTATGGGATCAGCTTACTTGAAATTATCATTATGTACCAATAAAGTTGATAAGCTATCATTTGATGTTAATTATAAGTCGCTGGAATAGGTGGGAGGTTTCAGTTTCTCCTGTCATTTTCCAAAGTGTCAAAAATAATGAAATAATTATGATGAAAATGACGCGTAGTGTAGTGTCAGGATCAAGGTGTTCTTGTGATGTTTATATTAATGTTTTTATTTGAAGTGTGAGTATATGTTTTTGATTATATATGGAAATCGTCGGAACGAGTTGTTCAAAGCAGATTTTTATCTTTTCACTTAATTATAATTTTTTATCTCTCTGCTGTTTGTTGCTTATAAACATGTTAATCGATTACACGCTTTTTATTGTAATAGTATGTTTTTGTGCCAATTTTCAGACCACTGAAGTTTTCCATAGGAAAGTCTATAAAATAACATTGAATAATCAATACAAAGATTTCTAGATTCATTGAAGTTTTCCATAGGAAAGTTTGTAAAATATGTTTGGAAGAACGGGTCAGGCGCGGATCTAGAGGTATAGCAAATTCACAGGAAGGAGAATAGCTGATATGTCATGACTTTTTAAGGACCTTTCACTCTTCTCCTCACTAATCTCGCTACCCAGTGGGAAAAATCGTGAAAAAACCCATTTGGAGGAGTGTTTTCTTTTTAAACGGCACACTGGATTGGGTGCCGGTTAAAAGAGAAAAACACTCCTCCACATAGCGTTTTGACTAATTTTGGTAGGTAAGCTAGGAACCGATTAAGAACCCTCTAAAACAGAGAAATTGTTTAAATCCATTTCAATGTTTAAAAGAATCTTTTGGCATGTGTGACTTATTTTGTTGCACCGATATTTTGTTTTTGCTGGCTTGAGTATGCATGAAGTACATGGAGTGCATGAAGTATGCATGTTTGTTTATTAAGGCGTTTTTTTGTTAGAGCGAATTTAGAACAGATCTTATATCTGAAAATAGCTCGCAAAATGGATCGAACTATACTGGTTTCTTACTTAAAAAGTGAGTATTTGACAGTTTAATTACTAGACCTGAACCGTTAAGTTCATTTGACAGGTAAGTCAAGTCAAGTCAAGTCTGAAAATGCTCAAGAATTTTATAAACAGCTAACATTTCTGGCGACGTCTCTTAGGTGATGGTTCTTCTAAAAAAGGAGAGAAAAAAATTATTTTTTTTGACAGAAAACATGAAATTTTCGTGTTAATGACACTTATGTTTTGACGCTCGTCAAACCAACGTCAGCCAAACCAACACAAACATTGCCTAGATCTGTTACACTGTTTATAAGAACTGTCCTTTTCGGTAACATACCAGGTACAAATCAGGGAATTTCTAGGGACGTCTGGAAAAACCCTGATTATTTTTTATCGTTTGTAATAGAAACTTTATGGTTATAACAGTTCGTTTGGATATTAAGTGTCTGGGATAATAATCTTCAGAGCATGAATAATATTCTAGGCACCTTTTATTCGCATTAGAGAACTGAAGTCATTTTTTAAGGTGAATCGCCTCTGGTGATGTTGAAAGCCACATCATTATCCATCGGTTTTGTGTGTATGTCGTTTATGATAAATTCTGGTTTTTGCTGATCATCTAAACTTTCATTAATCTTATTGATTCAATTACATTGCCTACAATTACAATATACTCTCGACACGGGACACTGAAGGAACCATAGAAAGGAAACATATAAACAGGGAATAGATAGAAATTCCACGTAGCTATGCTGTTTTTTTTATAAAGTGAAAATTTCTAAGAAGTTTTCAACACTTTTCAAACTTGAATTTCTTGACAGTCGATTGAGATAAGCTAGTTAATTTTGGTGCCAAAATAAATCTCTTTTTATGCTCTATAAAAAAGTCAGGGGGGGGGGGGTGGGCCAAATTTGGACGCACATATGCGTCATTAGGAGTCTAAGGGTTAACGAACTTCTTTATATTGGTTTGTATGATATGAAGCTCCATTTCTTTATCCTTTTTCCTGTTCTAAGTGAAGACTAGCTGATCTATAAGGAATCTTAGGAAAGCAACATTGCTTTGGGGTAGTTTTGGAAAAATTCTTGATCAAGCTCTTTCTTTATGGTGATTTTCAATTATTTCCCATGGATTGGCAAACTTTTTTTTTAAAGGAGACGAAGATTTTCAGGATGTGAATTTTCTCATCATTTTCATACTCATTAATATTGATGGCTATGAGGTTGGGTAGGCGAGATAATTGATGGTGTCTCGATTAATAATAATTTTGTGGTGAGAATAGCAATTATGCACTTGAAGATCTATGACAGGCAATTTCCTGCATTTCTAATTATCAAGGACACGAATATTGGAAGAGAAAAATAGCGCAGTAAGCCAAAGACGAGTCACGTCGCATATACACGGGATATATATGTGACGATCTAAAGGGGAAAGGGGGCTTCGTCATTTTTACCGCGATCATGCTCCACCCGTTGGCAAAACCACTAAAAAACGTCTGTGGAGGAGTGAATTAGGGACACGCGAATTGTGAGTTCGACTCCTTGCGAGGCTTGAGAAATTAGCCAATCACAGGTGTTTTCAGAAGAGCAGGATCCTCATTGATAACAGTTAATGAAGAATTGAAGAGGCTATCCTGGGTAAAAAATCACATCATTCATTCACTTACTTATTCACTCATTCATTTATTCATTCATTAATTCATTCATTCATTCATACTGCTTGATTATTCAGTGGTGGGAATTTGAACATCCAACGATTTCAGGTTTTCTATTTGCAAAAGGAAAAAAAAACATCTTCATTGATGAGAAAAAATCTGTGATGGTAATAGCTAGCTACTGTGGGATGCCAGTGTTATGCACGTGTTCCACCTTTGCTTTTTCTTTTGCAAAAGGTTTCTCAACAGAGAGCAAATAACAACAGGACTATGTCTCCTTATCAATCCTTCTTTTTCTTTAAGGGACCCCATCCCGGATTCATTATTAAACTTATGATATTTATAAAGAACAAATTTTATTCTTTAAATTCTTTGAAATTAAATAAACGTGTATTTTCTTCTTCATTTTTTCGCGCCAATTTTCACTTTCTTTGTTTCACAACAATTCGCTTTTTTTGATTTTTTTGGTTCTCTTAGTGGGACATACTGTGAAGTTATTTGTGGCTCTTTTTATAGAAACCCTAACAAAAGGTGGGTTTGAAACTTTTGTCGAATCTTAATGTTTACATTTTCATTCTGCAGCTTACAGAAGACAACATATTGGAGCCTTTTTCGCGCCAAATTTTGTCTTCGGCAAGTCACAAGGGACATCTGCTTTGGTGTGTGTTCTTTACAACTATTCAACGATGTATAGTCAATTAGATGGTAGCTATATTTTTTGCTGGAGACATAAAGGAAGCCCATTGTAGAAAGAGAAAGAAGGCGTTAATTGGGGCGTTACATAAGTCGCCAATAAGGGATAGATGTTGTCCAAGTTGTTTTTTTTCTATGCTATTTTCTTTCTGGTGCTAGGTGACTGAGCTTTTTAAAACACTGTACGCTATGTTGACATGATGATAAGTTGAGAATATAAGAACATGTAGACTATAAAGACTGATGATTATATCGAATCTTATTTCTTGAATGCGTAACCTTTTGATTGCTTGGATTTTTCAACATTTAGGGAATCTTTGGACAAAATCTATTTCTCGACCAGAAACCTATCTATTCACCCGTGCTCCTAGGTGTCTCCACCCAAGTGCCCAGGAACGTAAAAAATTTCAAATCCCCGTGTCAAATATACTTTTATCGGTTCATGGGTGGTTAAACTATTAGAAATACCTCAACGCATTTAAGCTCTATTGTTTTCATAAAAAAAGTGTATGTAAAAAATGTTAATATATTTAAGGAAATTTAAACCTTTTATCAAATTGTTCTCACACAATATGAAAGAAGAATATGAAAGAATTTTCTTCAGTTATGACCTTATATCTGACAAAATGTTGATTTTAAAGGTGGCAATAGAAAACGAAATAAACCACCAACATTACACTTTTTAAAGGTATACATGTGGAATTGAAGTTGTACCAAAAAGGTGAAAATTAGGCTCGGAATATTTGCTATCCTGATTACAAAGCTCTTTTTTTTTTATAACATAAGCTAACATGCTAATACACCTTTCCAGAATTAACTCCGTTGCTATGAAAATTTCATTGAAATCTGAATTGTACAACAGAAGTTATGGCACTTTCGTTTTTCAGAGGTACTCTTGTATAATGTTTAAGCAAAAGTATAAATTTATTTTAAAATCATAATTTTTAATTATTGATTAATGAATTCGGGAAAGGTGTTTTACATTATTTTTTCTTAAAATAAGAGCTTGGCCTCCAGGCTAAACAATAGCCAGCGTAAGCAAAATTTTGCCTTGCTATGAAAAAGCGTGTTTGAGCATGTCATGTTTTTTCGCGCCAAAATTCTTTCCGGTTCCTCTCCATTGACCAATCAGATTTTAGAATTGTCGTAGGACATACTGCGAAACCTATAGTTTTTTTTGTGATCTCCGTTGACGAATCAGATTTCACAATTGTCGTAGGATATACTGCGAAACCAATAGCTTTTGTTTTGTGATTTCAAGAATATGAATACATAAAATATTAGCAGATATAATGAAAAATTTGTTTAAAGTATTTTTTTCTTAAAAATAAATGTTTATAAAAAAGATGTTTGGTAGAAAAGTTTTTTTGTAAAGGTTTTGGTTATGTTAGGAAAGCTGCCCTGCTGGTGAGCTCAGTTCTCCGTGTGCTTTGAGCGCATCGGGGTTCTCTTTGTTCAACTTTGTTTAGACAATTCCCGTAGAGGGGTTTCCTACGTCCATTGAAGAAACGTAAGTGATAGTAAAATGACCCGGGCGTCGTTTCAACGTACATTTGACGACACGGCGTTTCATGAGCGTTCAAACGCCGTTTTTCTACCGGCTTAGGGGAATTATAACAACAACAGAAAAGAGAGAGAAATTGTAAGGAAGTTACAAAGTGTAAGAACTAACAGTGATTAAACGTCAAATAGTTTTTCGCGAGTTTTTTTGTGAGATCATATATACAACTTTGTTATTCTTTGAGAGAGCAATTGGGAGAAGAGATAGTGGCAACACGCGTCATGTTATTGCAGGTTAAAAAAATACTCCGTTTTTTGAGAAGATATGCGAGGAAAAATTTTGGTCTGTGTGTATGGCTCAGTAGTATAAGATTTTCGAGTTAATTGAGAGAAGAAATGGTGCGTTAAGATTTATTTTTAGTTAAAACCTGAAAGCCGCAGATCTTTGTTCGATTGTTCTCATTCGATGGAAAAGTTTGAGCCTTGTGTTCTTGTGAAATTGTTCTTAGAAGAAAAGATGTTAAGATTTTAAAGCTAGATTTTCATTTGGGAGCATGTTCAGAGTTCACATAGTAATTTCATTTCAAAAATATTCTAGAATTTTTTTTTTGAAAAACGAAAAATCGAGACGTGTTTGCTTTGAACAAGCGAGAACATTTATGAGACTATAGCATGGGAAACTTTAAAGAGATGAAATTGTCATTCAAACAATGAGCTTCAGTTTTTAAACCTACGCACAACATTTATCCCTGGAGATAATCACATTACCAATTATTTCATTTTACCGATTTCAATTTTCCGTACAATTAGCATTTTATTGCTAAATCAAAGCAAAGGATATGAAAATCCTGTTTTTCTGCTTCTTTCTGCAAAAAATCTGATTGTCGACTTAGCAAGTTCTGGTTGAAAAATTCCTTTCTGAAGTGTAATGGAAAATAACAAATAATTGGTAACTGGTGCAGCTGTGGGAGCTAAGAAGAACAGTCTAAAACAGGCTTTAGTTGAAGTTAAATGCAAACCTAGATGATTGCCTAGATTTACAGGCCTAGAGGCTCTGTGAGTTATGCACCTGGCAATGTTCCCTGGTTTAGCTAAACAGACTCCATCCAGAAATGTGGAATTGTTCCGGCAGCAAACGGGTTAGCGGAGGCTACAATTTAGGAGTCTGTTAATGCGTTGGTTTTTTTCAGTTCTAATGTTTGTCGTTATATCTAATGGTTGACTTTGGTATCAGATTTGGGAAACACTTTCAAGTATTTACATCTTGATTTTCACTGTTTGGTATTCAATTTTTGTTTTTGAAAGTTTGATTTTGTTCCGTCTCAAATGAAGTAAATTAAAATCCGGATCTAACCACTTATTCCCAGATCCACTATCTTGAAACCGGATATAGAGTTTGTAGAAACGATTCTAAAATATTTACATGAATTTTTGAAAGGTGAATAAGAAAAAAGAGAAAAATGAGATTTTTTTTCTCCAGCTGAAGAAATGACATTAAAATTGAATTAATGCTCTTACGATATCCCTCCTAGGGAGATTTAATAAACTTTTGTGTGATGAAGAAAATGGGATAAAAACTAGATAGAAATACACTGGAGTATTATATACTGTGGAAAAAATAAGAAAGTAATGTTTTTGTTTTTCATTTGAATTTTAGTTTTTTAAATTTTTACATAAAGAAATAATGTTAGAAGAGCTGAAAGAGAGAAAAGGGTGTATGTATTAAGAGAATTGAAAGAAATGATATACACAAAGTTTATGGTAATAGAAAGAACCCAGTGGGGATCACTCGCTTTTATTTTAAAGATAGAAAAAATCGAGAAAATATTTGTGAGAAGTGATAAATGGTAGCTCTACGCTGTTATTGTATAAGGTGTGTTAGCGTGAATGGGCTTGTGAAGTGTTGTTAAGAATACAGTGAATCTGTACAACCATATTGTTGGCCAAAAAGTTTGTAAATTTGCATTCATGCATCAAAGAGCAACGTTTTTTTGGCAAAAACAATTTTCATTCTCGTTTTTCGTGAGTGTAGCTACTGGTTGTAGAGATTTTGTTAACATTGGTTTGCCTCATTCATATGAGAGCTTTTTTTGGTAGTTCGCAACTAGGATATAGCCAGCATGGTATTTTGTCACTATAGACCTATATTTTAATACTTGTTTTATTAATAAGAACATCCAACTTCGAGTAAGCCTTCGAACGATCTTAATTTTTCTGAATTTAATCTAAAAGAATGTTTTTAAATTGTTCTTAATTACAGCAAAAAAAAAAAACAGGTTAAAATCACATTGAATTTAAGAATTTTCTTAAGGAAATATATAGCCTTTTGAAACCTGCAAATGTTCTTAACAGGTTCTAAACTTTTTGTCCATTTGAATTGTCCAATTTGTTATTGAGAGAGAAAAAAAAAATCAAAAAAATTAAAATTTATCATCGAAGTTGCTGTACAAAAATGATGAGTTTCTGTAAAATCGGAAGGTCGAATTTCAAGAAAAATTTACTGAGAAAATTTGTAAGTAATTTAATAACCAGATACCTTCTTGAAGTTTTAATTGAATTTCTCAATCTTAAACAATTACCATCATGTATAAATCTGTATCGAGTGTAGGTTGTAATTAATCGTTTTTTAAGGTTAAAACTTTCTATGGAACCCAAGGTATACTGGTACAACTTTTCCATGAAAACCCTGGGTATAGTGGTAAATTTTCCAACTTTATTAAGGTTTTCTGGTCAAATTTTTCATGAAAACCCAAAATGTTTTGGTAATTTTTACCATGAAAAGGTGCAGCGGAAATTTAACGCACTAATTGTTCTTAAGTTGTCCTCAGGTTGTCTTTAATTATTTTTTCCCAAATTCGAATTTGCTCTTATAAAAAAAAGCGTATACGTGAAAATTTGAAAAAAAGTTTTTTTTGCTCGTCTGTCAACTTTCTGTACGCTATTCAAAACTTCACGTTTTTTTTGTTTGTGTTTGTAGTTGCATTAGATATACAAATAGATACAAGCAAACATATATTTAAAATTCTTTGGATGTAAGCCAGTTTAAACACAGCCTGTGGAGACTGTTTCTAGCTCTTATAGCTTTTTTACTTTCTTCATAAATGCCTTGCTTAATGCTACATTACGTCATTTCGTCTTTAGGTTTTCTATAAAACGGATTAATTTTCTGTCAGTCTTAGGGAAATCGGACTCATGGTGAAATCGGGTAAAAATCGGGAAAATCGGATTACATATCTTGTATTGATCAGATGAATTACCTAATTTCTTTCGGAGTAAATCGTGTAACTTTTCGGGAAAATCGGATTGCAACTGTCCGGTTTTTGAACAAATTAAATACGTGAACATTCCTTAGTAGAAATCGGGTTATTTTTCGGGAAAATCTGGTTTTAATTTCCGCTTTTTGAACAAATGAATTACCTGCAACTTTTTTTTTAAAACAGTTCCTGATGGGACCCACTAAGAGAAACAAGACGTTCTTATGACGTCATTACAACGTCATTTGAACATTCAAGTGACGTCATGACGTGAGAAAGACGTTATTTGGACGCACAATGTACCTATTGGGTAATTTAGTGTCATCCCAGTGGTCAAAATCACCAAAATAAGTCTACGAGGGAGCATATTTCTGTTAAAGGAACGCACAAAGATGGAAATAAATAAACTCTTCCACAGAGGTTCTTTCGTTGGTTTTGCACGCTGGGATTTTTTACTGCAGCGTCTTGCGGCGAAACCTGGCAGGAGGGAGTTAAAATACCTAGTTATACGTCAATCATAGTCTTAATATGGAACAGTGTTTTTGTATATATTTCTTTTGCAAACATAGGAAGAAAAAAGGGGTACATGCGATGTATAGGAAAAATAAACAGATTGTGTAGCTCTATTACATCAACAAATTTGAACTGTAAAAAAGTTCAAAGCCTTAACTGTTTTTAACAACTAATGTGAAACAGCACTGCTACCGGCAGGGAGCCTTTTGATTTGTTCCTCCCTCGGTCAGTGTGCATTGCATAGTTTCGCAAGCATCAGTTTCTTCTTACGCGGTTTTTTGTTTCTATATGCTTGGCATAGTATGTTTTCATTACGCTGGTGCGGTGTCAAGGGAAAAGTAAATTTTCAAGAGAATTTGTAGTAGTTGATAAGGTTAAAGTCTGATGATCTTATGATTTTTTATTAAGAAACGGTAAGCATGCAATATTGAAGTCCCGAAATTGTGCTTGCCTCGGTCAGTGTGCATTGCATAGTTTCGCAAGCATCAATTGCTTCTTACGCGGTTTTTTGTTTCTATATGCTTGGCATAGTAAGTTTTCATTACGCTGGTGCGGTGTCAAGGAGAAAATGAATAAGTAAATTTCATTCTAGAGAATCTCTTTGATAAGTTGAACGTATGGCAAATCTTATGATTTCAAATTTTAGTTCTAAAGCACGGCAAATTGGCAATATGAAATGCATCAGCTTCTGGTAGTTTCATTAAAATGACGTTAGTTTTGTCCGTCAGTTCATAACATAAATAGCACCATTTTTCCTAAGAAGATAGCTGATATGTATTTAGAGAAAATATAATCTACTTTTAGTAAAGTAATAAATATATACTTATTTGTTTACTTTTCATGGAGATAATAGAGTTACCTTCATGAATGTTGGCCATTACACTGAAATAGGCAAGGAGGAATAATTGTATAATCAGAAAGTCAGAATCAGTTCATCTGTCAGAATCTTTTTTCTTTCTAAAAATGTTGACGTCAGCTGACGTTATTTTTCGTTATTTTTGGAGTTAACGCCCACTTATGGTATCCCAGAACTTATTTGTTTCCATTGCATACTGGCGTCATGAGGTGACACTAAACCCTTGAAGTGCCTGGCTGTGTTTTTAAACGCAAACTTGTTCAGGAAGTTTTATCTGACGTTAAGAGAGAATAATGCATAGGACTGTCTGCTCTGTTCCGATCGCATACTGGCGTCACTGCTTGACGATAAACCCTTGAAGTATCTCACTGTGCATTGCAAGGTAAACTTGTTTAGGAAGTTTTATCTGACGTTTAAGAGAGAGAATAATTCACAGGACTTTGTTCTAAAGCGTTCTTTGTTGACATGCGGTTAGGGCGTACGCTCTTTGATTGTCTCCAGGCATCAAGAACAACGCTCGTTGTGGCGCAAATTGGCGTCAACGGCGTGACGCGAAACTTTGTTACAGCGTAAAAGTTTACTGGATACAATCTCGTGTACTACCTTATATAGGCTAATGACTTCCTAATATGGTCATACACAGTCCTAAAATGGCTACAGGGAATCGTGTAAAGCAACCTTTTGCACTGTGTTTGAAGTAAGTAGCTGGGTTGTTCAAGTGTTTGTTTTTCTGTGTTTACATATTTTTTCGAATGATGATGGATTGAGTTGTTTCCTTGACGTGTTCATAACGAATATTTAACGTCTCTACAACGTATTTTGGACGAGGTTAAATGCACATCTGTAGTTGATAAATCATACTTCATGGGAGAAATCTGCAGTCGAATTATTGTTACATAAGTGGTGTTAAAAGGCATTTCATGGAGGGGCCATATGGAATGGATTTTGTTCAGTTATTTTTTACTAAGAACATCTTGAGTAAGTCTTCGAATGTTTGAGATTCTAAGCCAATGCTTTTAAAATGCTACTAATTCTTGTAGAATACTCTATGTTACTTTCGACTTGCATTAAAAAAAGATTCGGTGATTTGTATTCACATATTCTTGCAGAGTTCTTAGCAGGTTCTAATATATTTTTTCCATTTGCAACCTTACGTTCTTATAGGGTTTGTTCTTGTATAAAAAGAAAACTGTTGACGGCAATATCATGATATCCCAGCGGGTAAAATCAGTAAAAACCCTATGTGGACGAGTGTGACTGAGACTTGATGTCTCGTGGGGAAAAACCTGTAGTCCTTATATAAATGGTGTATATTGAATAGATTTCGTTTTCTGAGTTAAAGAAGCCGCCATGATATCGCTATGAGGAATTCTTAGCCGACAAAAGGTCGTTTCAATGAGAAACTTTTGGTATAGAGTGGTTTTAAGTGGCAAGAAGTTTTAGAACCTGCTAAGAAAGTCTTATAAAAAAAAGTTAATTGAGATATAAATGGAGCCGGCATATATATTGGTATGTGGAATGATCGACATAACGTGTCAAAGTTACTAATTGATTCGTGGGAATCGTGTTGTCTGGCTTGGCATAGTAGAACCAACATCTTCAATAGTCGGCTCGCGTCTTATCTTAACAGTTACAAATGGAATATCATAGATGATTTGATTCCATATGGTTTTTCTTCTACTTCCTTTTTTTCTTTCAAATTTTATCATTTATTTATTATATACAAATTTTCTTCGTCCCCGTATACAAAAAATGAATTGAATAGTAATTTTTTAGAGCAAAAAATCAGATTCATGTTGTTGTTTTTTGTAAGTTATTCTTTTACAACGGCCGAAATGTTTTGGGCTTTTATTTGGAATAACATCACCTTAGCTTGAACATATGGTTTGATTCACTTTATTATCGATTTTGCTTTTTCATTTCGCTTTGCTATCTTACTGCTCATTCGCCAAAAGTAGATTGTTTTTCTACACCAATCCAGGATATTAATCCCCCATTTTGAATATGCATTGGGGGTATTTTACCGTGTAAGAAAATAAACAATCTCAGGGAAAGTGAAAGTGGATCTGAACCAAACATCTTGGAAGCACCCAAGATAAACTAGGATTCAGACCCCTTTTTTAAAAACCTTTATTAAGATCGATCGCATATCAAGTCTCATTTCTGGAATGTGTCCTTATAAATTCAAACTTCTGGGGTGTTAAAAGGTGAAGCTTTGATTTCGTTTGTTTTCCAAATGTACCGTCCCGAAACTCGTTACATTTTCACCGATCAATTAACGAATAAGAGAATCGATTAAAAATTTGAAGCAGATGGCTTGGATCAGCCAAAAAGGTGTTAAAGAATAATAACGAAATCCAGTCGGCAAAATCATGAAGAACAACTACGGAGGAGTTTATTTCGATTGTAGGTTAACGCAAATTGCGTAGAAATACACTCCTCCACGGTCATTTTTTGGTTCTTTTGGAAATCTCTGCCTTTAATCTTTCTTAAATTATTCAACAAATTAGAAAGTGCCCATTCACACCTTTTGTACATATTTGAGCACCAAGCTACTGAAAGCTGATACTTCTATGGACGCCTTTTTTCTGTATCTAACCTTTTTCCTGCCTTGCCTATACTGTACGAGTTGAAAGTATTTAAAATTAAGTCAACATTGCTTAGATCAATGCCCTACAGCTGGAAGACGTATTATGGTTTTGAATAGACAGAAAGGAACTTGGCATGGTGATCTTTCTGATTTGAGTATAGTTTTGGCCCCTTAACTTTTGAACTAGTGGCGTGGCCCCAGGCAACATCAATGATTTCATTACTAAACTACTCAGCTTAGTATAATACCCACGTAATTTTATTTAAACAGAACGAGCCCTACTGCAATGACTGCTAAATGTTTGATCACATTATCTTTTCACACATCTGTACTCGTGACTGTGTTTGTACTGAAGGTTTTGAGAGTGTCCGTTACACATGCTACATGAAGATTTTTGCAAGATTGTTGGGTCACACGGTCATTTGATCGGTTTGCTATCACGTAAAGGCTGGTTTATACTTCACGTAGCCTGGAGCCAAGCTCTTTTTTCCCTGCGCAAGGATCGGCGGGCTTTGTATAGTATGCGGGTTACACCTCCCCCTTCTCTTGGATGTAGCTCATTGTTTTATAAGGGTGCAGCTTTAGGTCTATGCTGCACTTCAGCTACTAGATTTTGTTTGAATGATACCGTAGCAAGCTAGCAGCAGTCAGAATTGTTTTATCAAAACTAAACGAGCGAAGTGAACAGCAATTACTTAAATTTTAGCAAATGCCAAATTTTTTGTTCTGAAATGGTGTCTGGTGTTAAGTGCCATCTTGTCATCTTGCATACAGCCAGGATACGTGGAAGCATATAGAGAAGGAGAAACTAACTAGGCTATCTTGCAGACGTGATGAAAGACACAACAACTTCAACAAAGTCACTCAGTCATAGTAAACGATGTTTATAGTAGTGCTTACACTGACAAAATAGCTGTTACTACACATGTAATCTATAGACAGACAGTTATTTGTTGATTCAGAATTATGGAGCTCAGGATTTTGTTTGGCTCGAGTCTG
>JAUBWS010059389.1:0-15899 GCA_032270445.1 Darlingtonia californica | reverse complement strand
CACGCTAGGATTAGGCGGGTAAAATTTGAAATTACCTAAATACATATTTCTACATATTCTTGATATTCAAAGCATTCGGTGGACGTTTTTAGGGAACTGGTATTGCGAATATTTCTCAGCTTGTTGTTTCGCGCGGTGACATTTATTATTGCAGGAAAGAAAGTATTTGTTTTTAGTTTGGTGGCTTGACAGCTTGATGCTTTACTCGACATACATATTCTGACATTCTGAACGATTCTCAAGCCTTATTTCTTAATTGTTATCTAGTTTTACAGTGTTGTTTTTTAAGGATATTATTAATGTGCATTGTTATGTAATGTAGGTGTTTTTAATTTGCTCTCACTTTGCTTACTTTTTTACTTTTTTTAATGCATGAAAAGAAGCCTACTAAAAAAAGGTTAATCTTGTGCACTTCTGTATTTTTCTGTAAGTTTTTATAAAAAGAAAACAACTTCTTCATTCATTCATGCAGTTTTTTTACAAATGTGTCTGACAGAATGTTATGTTCTGTACAGCTAACAGTAACAGACAGACAGACAGAGGTCAGAAAGAAGATGGAAGAGGCAGGATAGACCTGAAGTCAGAAATCAGAAAGAAGATGGAAGAGGATAGACCTGTTGTGTCAGTCAATCAATCAGAAGTGCATTACCCATTAGTTTTCTGAAAAAGTACAGCACTTTTCCCTGATCAAGGGACGTCTCAAGGCACAAGGGACACCTGCAAATTATAGAGGGATGTCCCCTCTGATGGAGGGGCCCTTGAAAATATTGAAATCCTTCGCGAGTTTCTCAAACCTCAAGGAAATCAAATCTTTGCCTCAAGGAAAGACTTGAAATATGAAAATATGTAGCATGAAGCCTCTTTAGTTTTCAGCTTTTCTACTCTTTTGTGACATCTTTAAGTGCATTTTCATTATATATATATGTGTTTTTAACATGTTTAAAAGTGAGTGTTTTATAGAGCCAATCTAGATGGCAACATACTTAAAAAGTTCTCTGCCCACCAGCACCAACCATTGTCGAACCTCCTTATGAATATACTTGAACAAAGTAGATTGTAGCAGATAACATGGTGGGTAATACCTCTCTGACCTCCTCCCCCCTAAATTGGTCTATCCTCCCTCCTGAAAATTAGACAAGATCTACTCCCCCCCCCCCTCCTCACTTCTTAGTCAATCAAAATTTTGGCAGCCTCTTCAAATAAAATAAAAGGAGTACTATAAATGGCAGAATAACCACCCTCTACCAATTAACTGCCCCTGTTGAATAAGCACCACCCCTACAGTCAGTGAGATCATTTTTTTCAAAAAGTGCCCCTACTCAGATAACCGCCCCCTCTACAACAAAAGGGGGTGCTTATTTTGTCACACCTTTATTAGAAGGGGGCGCTTATTTGACACTATGATTTTGACACAGATTTTGTTCATGACAATTTTAAAGCAAATTTTCATTTTAAATGCTTTACTTTTATGTTTTATACTACTTTAATGCCTTATGTTGTTGTTGTATAGTATATATATAAAGAAAGAAAAAAAGTGGAAGGACACATTTCACTTGTTTAATGCATAAATAAATGCAGAGCGGCGAATTCCCTGACATTTTCTTGGAAAAAACCGGAGAAAGCAATTTTTGTTGGAAAAATAGGGAAAATGTGAATTTGTACCGCAAAAAATCCAAGAAGTCAAGCTTTTTAGCTTTTTATTCAAAAAATTCTTATCTGCAAAAAATAAACTAAAAAGCGTAGAACAAAAAAAAAAGTTGACAGCCATTTTGGAATCGTCAGTGTTTGTTCATATAAGCAAGCGTCTTGGGAAAGATTTATTATCTCACGCAAATGGATTTCCAGGGGTTGAAATAAGGCTTTTTTGCATTGCCGGCTATTTTTTACGATAGCAAAGATTTTGAGGTTTTTTACAAAGTACCAAAAATGAAGTAGAAATTTACGTCAATTGAAAACAAAACTCTGAGTATCGTTGCTCTGAACGACGAAAAGGCAAAAAAGAAAACTTTTGTGCAAAAATATGAACTTTGTTGCTGGCTAAAAAAGGAAATCTTTCAAATTTTTTAGCCACGTAAACCTAGAATTTTTCCGGCTTTTGCCGGCAGCCAGCTGTTATTTCAACCCCTGATTTCAAAAGTTGGTGTCCCTGTAAATGAGAACAATTTAATAAGCACCCCTGCTGAATAAGCAACCCCTCTAGAGGCTGAATGACAGTTATCCTGTCTTTTACAGTACTGACGCGAGTGGGAATGATTGGAGAAAAAATAAAAATTATGGACCAAATTGTTCTTTTGTTTTTATTCTGAAGGCTTTAGCAGTAATAAAGTTTGTTAATTTTCATAGGTATATAAAAATATCTGAGTAAACAAGGAGAGTTTCTGTCAAAATTAATGATTTGGACATTGAAAAGTCCCCACTAAATAAAGTAACCCACTATAGGTCTATCCCCCCGTCCTGAAAATTGTCCACTATGGATAGGCAAGAAATCTCATGGTTTTCCAAACTTGGTGGCTATGGTGTACCCTGATTGAGAGATGTCATTTGAACTACCCCAATCGGAGGACAAATATTTACTACACATGAAATGTTATGGTATAATGTTTTTGTTGTTTTTTTACCCCAAGTAGCATATCAACCTTTGGGTTAAGACCACCTGTAAATAATAAAAAAGGTTTTAATCCTTTTGCGACATGTTCTGTAACCAGAATATTAACAAACAACTAGTTTAAGATAGTAATCAATAATAATCAATTTTCGATGCTTACAGTGGAAAAACGACACTGAAAATTTTAGCTTAAGAATGGTACAGCTAATTTTTTTAACATGACCTGAAAATTATTTTCAATAGTAAATGTCCCTGGATTGGAGGATGCTATCCCTCGATCTGGCGGTGTCCCCCAATCAGGTCAAAGTGCTGTATGTGGGGTAGGGGGCTTTCATAATGAAAATGGACCCAAAAAATCATTTTCATGGTGAATTAAAATCTTGAATTTTTGGCCAAAAGGCCAGCTATTTGTTTTAGGCTAGACTTGAGGCCAGTTAATTGGTGTAGCATAAGTGTGTTGTAGATTCCATGTAAATTGTACATGGTGAAGGTATATCACTTGGCATGACCTGTGCTAGCTAGTGTTGAAAATTGGACAACAGCTAACTTATATATTCAGTTGAGGAAAATCAAACTTTTTTGATCCCTGTAACGTTACGTAATGAAGGCCTTGGACCAAGAAGTTGCAATTCGAAGAATTCGATTACTGAATGATTGGAAGGTCGTGGATGCTAATCAGTGATTTAATTATTGATTAATTTATACATTATTGTATAAAGCTAGAGATTTTCTAAATTGTCTGCATGCACCATGGGCTTATCAGCTAGTTAGGGGCTGTTCACAAATATTGTTTTCAATCATTTCATGGTAAATTGTTTCAGCTTTTTGAGTGATACAATTTCAATTCATTTCAAATTTGAATCAGTGATATCAGTTGGTGCACACAGTAATCATATCAATTAATTTCATATTTTCATGTTTCACCAAGAACATAAGTCGTTTCAATGAATTAAAAAAGAATTGATGAATAGAAAATTTGTTCCACATATAAACAAATTTGTTCAGATAAACAAGAAAAAAATTCTTTTATATCTTCAGAAATTTGTTTCATAACTTTAGGAAACCGTTTCAGTTTTTCAGAAGTTCATTTCAGTTTTTTCGAATTTTTTTTCAGTCATTTAAACATTTGAATAAAATTGTTTTGTAAACATAGGTTAATTAATTAAAGTGAAGATCATGGATGGTTGAATTTGAAACAATTTTGTAAATCTTACAGCTCTTTTAATCCGATATGAAAGACATTGGCACGATAGTTCAAATTTTTGTCGATATATGATCTTCACTTTAATTAATTAACCTATGTTGGGAATTCCCCATTTATGTTGTAAATGCTTTCGTTTACATCAGCTTTGCTGACCTTGTTATATCAATTACTTGACATGCCGACCATACACATTAAACAGGTCAGCATAGAAAGACCGGCCTTAAGTGAAATGAGCTCGGCTTTTGCGTCGGCAATGCCGTATGCCAAGCTAAATTAAAAGGGCTGCAAATTTATATCTTTGAAATAAATTTTGTGTTTGGAAACAAACTTTTACAATGCAGAAATGAATAAATTTGTGTCAATTCATTTCAAAAAGACACAATTTTTGTGAACAGTCCCTGACTAATAATGCCACAGATATGTTTTTTTATGGAATCAATATTTTTTCAGGTATCTGTGCTATTATGAAAAATCTTTAATCATGTTTCCAAGTTTAGAATTTCTTCTATTAAATTTATTATAGAAACTAAAATACAATATTCTTGATTATCTGATTTATGGGCAGAAGAAGCCAGCTACAAAAACATGTACTCTCTCTTTATCGGGAGTTAATGAGAGCAGCTGGAAACCGGCCTGGCATTGTTCCACACATTAGAAATGAATTTCGAAAAAATCAAGATATGCCTAGAACAAACATTATGCAAATTGAGTATTTGATACGTAGAGGAGAAAAACGATTGAAAGAGTTGAAAGAAGGGCAGATGACATCAATGGGAGCATTTGTTTCAGAAGCTCCTAAAGACACTTGATGTGTTAAGCACATATTATAAGGTTAGATGGTATATTGACACGTTGTATAGGCTATTTATGATATATTATTTTGTAGTGTGGCGTTTAATAAAATGTTTGTATAGAAATTAATTTTAGGTTAAGTTTTCATGAAAATACTTTAAAATTAAGATGTTTTAACTTACATTATTTGGTACAATCTATGAAAATATTGAATATATTGCATAATAGTATTTGACTTTATGCAGGTTAGAGCTTTCTTGACATTTTGAAACTGTCTTCAAATTCTCTGCTAGGTTTCACCTTTCGTATGTTTTAGCAACTTTCTATATAAATGGCTTTAAAACAGCATGTTATTGACTATTCTTTAATCAATTGCAGCCATCAGGCCATGTATTCAAAGTATGAGTTCTGAATTTACCTTGCAGCATCCTGTCAACTTTGTTTTATTTGTATATATATTTTTCATTTTAGTTCCTTTTCTCCCTATTTCATACTTACTCTCTATTTTGGATAATTTCTTAATACAGGAAACTTAATTGCACAGTCATGTTCATAATGTTAAAAGTTTTCATTGACTTTTAATCATGAATTGCAATATTTTGTAATATTTTTTTTCATTTTTAGGTAATTAATATGAATTTTGTACTCTTTAACAAAAGCATATGCAAAAAAACATTAACAAGAGTAATTAACTTTTCACCAAGACTTTTCACTCAAACTCGTCACTTTACAACCCCATCAAGACAAAAATTCAATCTTTGTCAATTATGTGGAAATAGGATATTGAATAAAGGATGCAAACAACATCTTCAATATTTTCGTTTTCAATCCACTGTTAGCAATACAAATAAATCCTCAAGAACTAGTGATAGTATTAAAAGGTTGCTCAAACTAGCACATCCAGAAAGATGGAAGATTGGAGGTATGTATATTTTTTCATTGTAGTTAGAACTAGAGGGCTCATAGGAGAGATTACATATTTCTTTGATATCAGATTAACTAATTATTAATTTCCAATGTGTGAAGGAGTAGCTGGGACGTCTTTAATAAGGGCATGATCACAGAGTGCTTTACAACATATAAAGCATTTTCCTCATTGCAAGCTTTTCTGCCTCATGATGAGGATCAAATAATGACATTAATTACATTGACAATCAGCCACAGGCCAACATGTGCAAATCCTGAGTATCTTTTGGTTTTCATATCTTTGAGTCTACTTTTAAACGAGGAGATATTCCATTATGCATACGTTCTGAAGCTCCTGCTCTGTAGCCTGGGGCCCAGTTTGGTAGAAAAATTTTCAGCGGTGCCCACTTAGTTAAGATCTAGCATTTTTAGTGAAGATGAAAGACAGAAATAGAATTTTTCATCCTCAATTGATACAACTGGTGTCCATGCTAAATATTTTTCAATTGTATGTTTTTGTATGAATAGGTGCTGTTTGCTTGCTACTTATCTCCTCAACTATCTCAATGTCTGTTCCATTTTTCATTGGAAAGATAATGGATATCATTTTCACTGATACAAGCAACCATGAAATTATGTTGGACAGACTGAAAGAGATTTGTTTCATACTTGGTTTTGTTTTTCTTGGTGGTGCAGTTGCTAACGCTGGAAGAATTTACATTATGCAAACCTCAGGTATTGTGTAGTATCCTTTGTCAACATTAATTTGTGTTGCCTTTTGTACCACCTAGCGTTTCTTGGGCTTTTGCTCAACCAACTGAGCTAGCGGTCCAAGACAAACCATAGACTAAGCTACAAACTTGATGAAACTGAAAGTTCCCTCGTTAATTGTACTATGGCTAAGGCGATGGCAACTTAATTTGTTGTTCTACGGGCCTGACCGACTTACATTTTCGACAAATGGAAAAAATAAAAATAGTGATTTTGAATAATGTAAAAAATTATTTTGCTGTTTTCTTCATTTTTTAAATGAAAACTTTAAAAATGTTTCTGTTTTCATTATAAACTTGATTGAAATAAAAAGATAATTTTTTCTTTACAAAAGCCGACCCTTTTAATATGAAAAAATATTTTTATTTTACCGACCGACCGACCCTATATATTACCCTCGTCTGCCCGTAGAACAATATTAATTTAGTTGTCATCGCCTAACAGAGTTATTTTTTAGGAACACCAGTGAGAACACGACATATGAGCCTCATCAATTTATGCAAAAAATTAAGAGTAAACTCAATCCGAAGCTGAGATATTAGTTCGAACTACTTTTCCTATGATGAAGTGAAATATAGGATCATATTTAAAAGGGCTTAGAAAACAAGAACAGTAAACCTCAGCTTGAATTTTGCTGGTTATTTTTTAACAAAACGTTTGTATCTACAGTATTAATAACGAATACTATTGTATTTTATAAAAAGAAGTACGAACAAGAAATCTTGACCTTCAAGTGTATTTTATATAGTTTATAGTATGTACTTTTATAAAATAAATAAGGACTATATTAAATTTTGGTGTCTTTTGTAGATTCTCTTTACAGAATATTCTTTTGTTCAAACATAATCTCAGCCGTTTTATGAGAGAAGAACAATTTATGTATACTCTAGATACTTATTTGTCTAATCTTTGTTTTTGATAATTTCACAAGTTTGTGTTTTTGATATTTATGTAAAGAAATTCATTCCTGTTAGCAGGAAAGTTATAAGAATATAAAAATCACATTAAATTTTTATATTTGTACCAAATATTGATTCGAAAGTTTGTGAACTGTTGACTAACTGTAGTTTTGACTTTTTATGTTTTTTCAAGGTATTTAAAGAAAAAAATTGTTATAGTTATAAAATTTATGATAGATACACTACTTTCTTTTGTTTACTATGTAAGTATTGCAGTACACCAGTTTCAAATTCAATTTACACGGTACTCCCTATTAGTCAAATTTTTACTTAATAAAATGATATAAATTTAAAATTTGAACCGGTGTTCCATTAATATATAACATCTAATCTCTGCTTGAAAAGATTACGAGTAATAACGTGTTGGCATTTGCCGTGAATTCATTTTAGAAACTGTTTCTTGTGTCAAAGTAAAAGAAGGAGACTATCTTTTTCCCTATTTCCTAATAGGACAAAGAATCATCCAAAGGCTTCGTAGCAACACATTTCGTTCAGTTGTGTCCCAAGAGATTGCATTTTTTGATAAAGAGAAATCTGGTGAATTAATCAACAGACTCGCTACTGATACCAGCTTAGTTGGAAAGTCAATCACGGACAATATTTCGGATGGACTAAGGGCGACAGTTCAAGCTTTAGGAGGTGTTTCTTTAATGGTTTGTAACTAAATTCTTTTTTATGTCTTTTTGCTCACGCTAGGTTCGTGTGGGTCTTTTTGGAGAGGATTTATAATATACGAGTTGTGACTTGCCAGTTACGAGTTACGAGTTGACATTAAAACTACGATTTACGAGTTACGAGTAGAAAATAAAATTCACGAGTTGAAAATTAAAATTACGAGTTGCAAATCCAGCATTTTCATGGAATTATCGATTGTTGCTCCACCACGAGTTTGCAATATTTTACCCGACTGAAGTAATTCTTCGATTATTGCTCCACAAAAAGACTCAAGGCTCTTATTGGATGTCCAAGCAACGGAACATTTGGGCTATTTCAAACGGATAGCTTCACTAACCAAGTCCTGATTTACAGTTGTTTACAGGATCGACATACAAACAGCTATCACTCATTGAATTCGAGCCCAGACGAGTGAATTGGTTGAGCATCACTCATCTCTAAGTCAGACAAGCTTGATTTCACGATATCCGATTTTGAGGATCAGATCGACTCGACATGAGTGGAGTAGGGCTCGAACCTGAAACCTTTGACGCAGTAACTATGGATAGCAAGCGATATACTTTTCCAACTCGTGATTTTGCAGCTCGTGATTTTGATTCGACAACTCGCATGTTAAATTTACAGCTCGTAAATTTAATTTGCAACTCGCAATTTACAACTCGTAAATTTAACTTTCAACTGGTAAATTAATTTGCGACTCGTAAATTGAAGTTTCAACTCTTACTTTTAATTTGTGTCTCGTAAATTAACTTTCAACTCGCACTTTTAATTTCGGCTCGTTAATTTAATCAGCAACTTGTAATTTTCATATCAGGTCGGAACTCGCAACTCGTGGTTCTAATTTTCAACTCGTAAATTCCAACTTGTGACACGTGATTTTAATTGCAACTCGCGATTTTACTTGCAATTCGTAACTCGCAACTCGTAACTCGTAGTTTATGAAACCTCCTTTTGGGAATGTATACCTCGTATTTGAGAAATTATTTTCTATCGATATAAAGCCTTGATAAAACTTTAACACCCCATATTACTACAAATGGTTTTTATGTCAAGGTTTAATGAACTGTGCTTTTTTGTGACAATCATTTCAAAATTATTTCAATATTTATTAACTACGTGATTTGCAAACTGTACCCTAATTTTGTTGATATGATTTTCCCTTTAGCATAAAGGTAGTGAGAGAAGGTGTGCTGACCAAGCTGTACTGCAAAGACATCTTTTTCTTGAATTTATAACTAAATTTTAGTCATACTGAGAATTCCCGCTTAATTTCAGGTTTACACGTCTCCAAAACTCGCTGGTATCTCTTTGGTTGTCGTCCCACCTATTGTATTGTTTGCTGTGTTGTATGGTAGATATGTTCGAAAAATTACTAAACGAACTCAAGACAAATTGGCAGATTCAAGCCATCTTGCTGAAGAGAAGTTCGGCACTATAAGAACAGTTAGAGCGTTTGCTCAAGAAGAGAAAGAGATGGCCTCGTACAATTCAATTGTTAAAGATATTTATGACTTAGCAAGACAAGAAGCTTTGGCAAGGTCTTTGTTCTTTGGATATGTAAGTCATCATTAGTGCATCATTTAGTTCTATCATTCAATAGAGAACAAGAAATCGTCAAGTCCAAGAAATTTAAATTCAGAGAGTTATTTTAATCTAAATGCTAGTTGGGGGTATCTAGTGAACCCATTTCAGGCATAGGAAGTTCAAACTATGAGAGTTTACTATACAGAAGATATTTGTTAAAGATTTTGGGTTCGCATAGGTCTTAATGAAATAGAGTGTCTTTAGGCATTAATTTGTGTGAAATTTTTTCTTTCATTTAAAAGGCAAACACCTGTATGGTGAGTAACAATTCTATATTGGGTATATCTTTCTGCGTATTGAATCATTCTATCGTTTGGAAATGATATCGTTGAATATTACTTATTTATTATGATTTTTTTTCGAAAGTTCCTCTTATTTGCTATTTCTATGCTCTTCCAGAATGGTTTTACAGGGAACATGATCGCGATGTTAGTTCTGTATAGTGGAGGTTGTATGATGATGGATTCACAGATTACTGTTGGTGATCTAACTTCGTTCATGTTATACACCGTGTATGTTGGTGTCTCCATTGCAGGTATATAATAATAAATACGTTTTTCTTGGTGGTACAGTGGTATAGTCAAGCGTGCTACTGTGCAAGAAGTCGCTAGATCGAACCCCGCTCTTGAAATATCGAGTTGTTCAGGCTGAAAATCCGTTATACTAACGTCTAGCTGGACTGACTTAGTGAAGACTTAACCTCAATCCCAGGGCCACTTCACTTCGCTTTTTTAATATCGCTCGGATGGGCGCTTGTGGAAGAGACCCTGATCGAAATCATCAGGATTCTTGGTAGTTTTGATTTATGCAATCACCATACTTTCATGTACGTTCTTGCTCGACAGATTATATTTTCGTGAGCTTTACACCAAAACAAAACATAATAATTTGCATAAATTTTCATAATTAGATGAATAAATTCGTTCAATCAGAAGAGCCAATCCACCAGCCGGGACCAGGGTCTCTTCCACGACGAGCGCCCATCCGAGCGAGCCGCGCGAACGATATTAAAATAGCAGAGTGAAGAGATTCTGGGATCAAGGTTGGTGAATACTTTTACTCGACCTTCCGCTCGTCTGGATGCAAGCTCGATGTAATAGATGTCTGTGTGTGGACCCTCCTGGAAATAACTGATCAGACGTCAAACGAGGCTGGGTTAGTGAGGCAATCCACAATAATTATCAGTCTCTATCTTTTAGAAGTAGTTCTGTGAGCAAATGCAGGTTGAGATCTGCTATTTTTAGAGTCTGAATAAAATCAGGCTTCAAAATTTTTGAAAAGAAGTTGTTATTCCAAAAGAGCTTACCTTTAGTAACAATGTAATAAGCGTGCAATCATAAGAGTTCAATAGTACATATAGCGAAAGCAAATGCGAAAGTTGAGTTACAAGATCAGCATGATGGAGCCTCAACTCAAAATTTCACTGGTTTATTAAAACGTTTTCTATACTCTTCTTTTGCTTCTAAATAGAATACTCCCTAATTTATTTTTCATACACTCCCGCCTTTTTTTCCCATGAAGTCGTTATAAAAAAATTTACGAAAATGAGGCGGAGTTTTTTGAAAAAATGCATTCAGTTATTTTACTCGTAAATTTCTTTGTTTTCAGTTTCAATTCTTTTGCTTTACAGTTTCAGTAACATTTTAATCTTTTGGAAAATATGACCCATTTTGAATTAGAATAAAACACACACAACGCAAAGCTTTCATGTTAAATCTTCAAGTAGAAGATTACTCACTCGAAGATGTAAAGTTCCGTTCTCAAGTTAGAAGTGGAACTGACTTTGATAGATAAGTCTAATTTTCATTCACTCAACTGTAGACATCACCTTTAATTAAATCTTTGCTTTCTTTAGGTCTGGGTTCTTTCTATACAGAATTAATGAGAGGTTTAGGTGCTTCGACGAGGATATGGCATCTCATGGATAAACAACCATCTATTCCTATAACTGGTATTTTATTTTTATTTGTTAACTTTTCTATGCTGTATCCATGTTGGAATGAAGTTTCAGTTACTTGACGATACGGGGATTTGAAGAACTTCAAGAGAAAAGTTACATTTCTGCAAGATTGGAGCAATGAGAAAAGGGGCGGTTTTCAAATCTAGGGCCCCTTGGCAATTTGTAATGGGGTCTAGCGGAGCAAAAATATGTTTGGGGTAAAAGCGGAGTCTTTTCAATAGATAAAGAACACGGACCCACGACTGTTTCCCCTTAAAACCGCCATTGACTGAGAAGTAATAAAGATAAGCAAACCTAACTTCTAATTTTGTAAAGGGGTTAGTTAAATCAATTCGTTGACTATACGAAATAATTTAAGTGTCGCTAAATCAGTGGTTCGTTATTGTTTCAAGATTCATTTCTTGCGACGATTGTTTTTTCATTCTTCTTAAATATATTTTGTAGGTGGCTCCAATATTTCAAACATTATAAAAGATAATTCAATATCATTCAATGGCATTAATTTCCATTATCCATCAAGACCCGATGTTCAAATCCTCAATAATTTCCAACTCGATGTAAATTCTGGAGATATATGTGCAATAGTTGGTATGTGAATTCTTATTACGTCACAATCGAACAAGATTTTGTCTGACAAATTTTGCGTCAAACAATATTTTTTTGCCAGGCGTAAATGAGTAAATCTCAACTTTTTTTTAAAACAAAAAATCATGTGAA
Organism: Darlingtonia californica; assembly: GCA_032270445.1. Lineage (NCBI taxonomy): Eukaryota > Viridiplantae > Streptophyta > Magnoliopsida > Ericales > Sarraceniaceae > Darlingtonia > Darlingtonia californica. The sequence continues at coordinate 3,726 of JAUBWS010059389.1, read as the reverse complement.
TTATGTCGTGTCTTTGAGTGATCTAAAACTAATAAACTAGTTTATATGTTGGAGCATCAGTTTGTCAAGTATGTTTTGCAACTGCAGTATATCAAACTCAACCGCTTCTGATTTGTTCCTGTATCGTTAGACTGAAGTGTAGCAATAAACCATACAATATATTCTTTGTGTGTTATTTTTCATTTCCATTTCACCCTTAGGTGAAAGTGGCAGCGGAAAGAGCACTATAGGTGCTTTATTGCTACGTTATTATGATGTCAACAATGGAAATATAGCAGTGGGCGGTCATGATATAAGATCTATGGACCCAACTAGTTTAAGACAGTACATTGGGACAGTTGGCCAGGTATTATTTGCAGTATTTTCGCTTCCTGGAATATTTTCCTTCTCAAAATTAGTCCATGATTTACAACTCAAGGATCCCAAGTTCAACGCAAATCAAACTTACTTCTATACATCGGCTTATTTTGCTACTCTATCATAGCACAGGCTGTATGTTGTCCCCTGTTGTATGAAATCCATGCATAATAGATGTTTTCTTGCAAGAAAAAGCTGTTGGCTATACACCCATCATTTACCTCAGATTACCACTTTGAAAGAAGTTTAATAACAATAAGTTGGTTTTAGGCAAGTATGCATATAACAAAACTAAACTTTTGAAAGAGCTCTAATCTTCTTTTCAAAGAATTTCAAATTCCAATGAAGAAAATCAAGTTACTTTTAGCTGCTGTTCAGCGTATCACGCTAGCATCTTTTTTTTTGAGGAAGTATAAATCAAATCAGTCTCTTTCATAAATTTAATTTTACAAAGGAACCTGCACTGTTTTCAATGACCATCGGTGAGAATATCAGTTACGGTCAAAGTAGTGATACGACATATGAGGAAATTGTGGAAGCTGCCAAGAAAGCCAACGCTTACAAATTCATCACAGAATTCCCCGATGGCTTTAATACACTGGTAGGAGAGAGAGGACAAATGTTATCAGGTAAGTTTACGCCACTTTAAAAGTGCAGTATGGCTTATATTCAGATAGTTTACCTATCTTCCCAGCTAACTTGGGCTGTCGCTAGGCAGTTTAATTACCTGTTCATTAAACTGACATTAGGAATCATGAAAAATAATTAATTCCTTTGAGATAAATTCTAGAGAAAACCGATAAAATCTGACAATAATTATATTATTACTGTTTTAATGGTATAAATTTGTGTTAATTGCCACTAAATGGGAAAATTTAGATATAGGAATGAGGTCGATGCAATAAATAAGGAGGAGCCGTTTTCCTAGAACTTTCTGTATTTATCTATCCTGGATTATCATTGATATGGAATATACAATTGTTTAATGTATTCGTATGCGTTAATTTCACAGGTGGTCAGAGACAAAGGATTGCCATCGCTAGAGCTATTATTAAGGTGAGTAGCTTTGTCCGAGTGAGTAACCCTTGTTTTTCCCACGAAAATGGTACTTTCTTTGAAAAAAATATATGGTTCATAAAGGTTTGGGCTGCGTCTCTCTTTGCGAAACATCGTTTGACTATTAGAATTAAACGCTCTTTAAATCGTGGTTTAAAAATGTTAGTGTTTGATATATTGGCATTTAAAATTTGTATATACCTGCCCAACTGGAGGTTCGGGATTCAAAGAGTGATTTTAATTATACTAAGAAAGAAAAGAAAGTTTATATCTTTCAAAGCAATACGTATGTTAAAGCATTAATTTCTTAATTATTCTAAACAGAAGAAACTTATTCACATTCAATAAATATTTTCTCTCTTTTTCCTTCAGAATCCAAAGATATTGCTGCTGGATGAGGCAACGAGGTATGCAGTAGATTTTTCTATGTCCCAATGACCCACCCTAATACTGGTGAGAATAATATATTATTCCCATGGTCATCGCTCAATATTGGTCATTGAATGAACGACACCACATTTATAAGTCTTTTCACGTCTACCGTTTGACTGAAACGTACCACGTTTCTGAAAACAAGTTTACTTCGATATGACAAGAAAATTAGTTCGAATCCGCTTTAAGGCTTACTGTAGTGATTGTCTTACTTTTAGGTTTTACTGGATACACTAACAGTTTTGGGCCTTCAGCTATTGATAATATAAAGAATCGGAGTCTTTTTTTAGGACTACAAGTATTTTGAAGTTTGACCTCGTATGTTCGAAAAATAAACGATAAGATTCGCAACTCGAATTTTCACTTTATACTTGTATTGAGACATCGAACAAATCACTATTACCAGTCAAATTATCCTTTTATTTTGAAGTTCGTTGGATGCGGAAAGTGAATATCTTGTGCAAGACGCATTACAGAAACTGATGGTTGGAAGAACCACAATAATCATAGCTCACCGCTTATCCACCATCATGAATGCCACTCAGATATCTGTTCTACAAAAAGGAATTATTGCAGAGACTGGCTCGTATCAAGAATTACTTTTAAAACAAGACGGTTTGTTTAAACAGCTGGTTGATAGGCAGTCATTTCAAACTAATGACTAACCAGCCTTGTTTTATATCCATTAAGTAGTTTGCGCTTGAATTAAAAATCTGATTGAGGAAAATCGGAAAGGTAGCTTTCATGACATGAGAAAGTATTCGAAAATTGACAATGTGACTAAATCTTACCCCCAAGTACTGTAATAGTATGCTTTCCTATAAACGTAAACCCCGTTTTTCCCCAGATAAAGTATGCCATTGCAGTTGCGTTAAATTGACCTATTTAGTCGGTCTAAATACATTTTTGTATCATGATGTCTTCCTTGCGACACAAATATAATTCTTTTTGGAACAAAGTGTTTCCAACCAGGTGCACGATCTGCTCTTGCGTTTGGACGGGCCCAAGAAAAAAATTTATTGCACACAGAAAACAATACGATAAATAAGAAGTATACTTATCTACCGATAATAGTGAAATATATTGGAAAGGCCTTAACCTTCCGTTATAAGGCCATGTGTTTGAAGAATATTTATTACATGGTTAAAAGGCTACAAAAGTGTCACTTAGGTCAAATGTTTAATGAAAGAGATTTGATAGTTTGATAGTTCGAAAAATATATTAAAGGTATAGTTTCTTAGACTTGGATGCTATTTTTTTTACTATATAGATTTTGTTAATTTTTTTACTATTTAAAAAAATAATTTCTATTTATGTAGGACGTTTTATAATTTCTTTTCAACTGATTTTTCCCTATTCATGTTAGGGTTCTTAATCTTTGAATAAGGAAGTAACCATTTATTCATTAGATCAGCTTTTCAATAATATCTCATGAACTAAAACAAATATTAATTATGTCATGGTTTTTAAAGACTTTCGTGTCAAGCATTTTTGAAAAAAGCTTGGTGGTGTATATACGGTATCTCAAATGACCTCTTCACGATTTGTGGTAATAAGTCTCTTGATTTCTGATAAGCTATCTTTGAATATTGATAACAAATTTATTGTTTTTACAATTGTATTATTAAGATTGCATGTTTTGTAAATGGTATGGGTATATGTTAGACATTAATTTAATGGACAGATTGTAAAATTAAAGCTTCACCAGCTTTTCAGTTGACATCTGTTATCTCGAATCTTTAAGGGATTATCTCAAAATTCGTGACTTTTTGAGATACCGAAAGTTTCCTGCATTGGACCCAACCGTTGCATTCAGCGTATGAATAACACGGTGTAGGTAATCTGTTCTGTGCTGTAATTACTGGGAGCTGATGTTACCTC
>JAUBWS010059378.1:0-15901 GCA_032270445.1 Darlingtonia californica | reverse complement strand
GAGGGTTGGATGAGGACTAGTCAGAGTAGACAAGATAAAGATTAAGATCTGGAAACGGGAAAAAAGTATCCCTTCTCCCCCAAGTCAGCACAAGACGTCGTTTTGACGTCTTTCGACGAACAACGAATGACGTCAAAACGGTAGTCTAACAGGGTAGCGATTCCCCTGACTTTGAGAGGAGATATGATATGAAATGATATGGTAATTTGCCTAGGATTGCCTCTTTAGTTATTATTATTGCTATCAATGATGGTCCTACCTTCTTGGAAACACATCAGGGTACCATGCAGAATTAACAATAATTGGTGAAACTCACTATAGCCTCGCAAGGGATTCGAATTCGGAACCCACGTTCAAGTGACCAGCGCCTTAACCACTCGGCCACGGATTCACAGAGTCTATGAGGGTCCCTGAAGGTGTTTTCACGAAGATAGGATCATCATTAAATAAGGATATTAAATATGAACCCAAACCTAAATTACATATTATCAAATAAATGATCTAGGGAAAAGGTACCACTATTTCTTCAGATTATATGGAGTAATTTCATGCATGTATCCCTTGTTTGTTTACTTTTTCGAGACAAGCTTAAGTCCAAAAAAAGTTTCTGTATTTAGAAAACAAATAGTTCATGAAATGGAATTCAACCTTCATAATTTTCTCCTCAGCTTCTTTCAGTGCGTTCTTTTTCGGCTGCAATAGCCGGTAAATGGTGCAATAACTATGAATAGCTTGTAACCACAAACATAACTGTCCTGCAGCAAAGTTGTTCGTCTTCACGACATCTGGTTGTGTTTCTGGATTGTTAACAAATTTGGTAAGCTTCTTGTAGATGGTGTCAGATATCCCGTCCTTATCAAAACATTGGAGTCTTTGAAAAATATTGTCGCTTCTCAATAAGGCTTTGGCTTCATCCCAACTACAAAAAAAAAATTGGGTTTGGAATCTTACAGCACTGCAAGAGTCACAACAGATAGGTTAATAATTTGACCAAAATATATATATGGGAAATTACAGCCAATTACTTACAATATGAGGCTGTTATTTGGATGAAAAAGCAAAAACATTATAGCTAATTCCATAATACTTCTTAAATTTCAGAAGAAAAAATTAAATGCAAATTTTACACCAATGTCAGAATTACGACTGTTAAAATTTGACCAGTTTGGTCGTGTTACACAAAATCTCATCACTTTTCACCTACAAATTTTTCACTGTTGGATGGAGACTTTTAACATCAAATCGATCTACCGACTGAACTAACCAACAAAGCAATAATTACATTTAATTCTAAGAAAGTTGGCTTGCTCAACCCCACCTAATTTTGGCTAAAAACCCAAGGATCCCGAGTTCGACGCCGACACGAGGCTCTCGGAAGTGAAAATTTGCCATTCCCTGAAAATTTCATAAGGCTTCATTAATTCCATAAATTCCTGTTAGTAAAAGTCGTTCGACGGTCGCGCAACATGATCCGACGTCGTACGAATGTCAAACGACGTCAAAACGACGGTCTTGCGCTGCCTTCGATATAGAAGGGCAGGATCCTCACTAACAGTTAATGGAGAAGAACTATCCTGGTTGAAATAATCCTAAATAATATATAAAAATTTATGGGACGAATAATTAAAAAATGAAAATTTGAAATTACCCTTTTTGGATGCCGAATAGAACACACAACATGTTGGCAACTTTGATCACACCCACTGGTGGAGCTGGGAATGTCTTCAATTCTTCCAAAGTATGATAATCCAACAAACTCAAAGCGTGCACTGCTGCTTGGTATAATGGACTCAACTGGTGAAAAAGAAATATAGTTTGGTCTGTTTGAAAACGAGTTTGATATCGAGCGCTATTGATTCCAAAAACTCGAGTTTTGATAAATTCGAACTATTTTAGGTCCCGTTTTGCAAAACACTCTTGGCAAAAAGCTCTTAATTGCATCCAAGACACGACTCAAATATATATTACATAGGCCACTCAAGATTCAAGTTGTCGGGATTACATAACCTGAAGAAACCACAGAGATTATTTTCTGACGTTTTTAAAAGACGGCTTTTGGGACTCGGAGGGTGAATAATCGTATCCTTACGGACGGCGTATACCCGTAATAGCTCTTAGATTGAAGATTCCCCGCCCCTGGCTGTAAATTGGTTGTGAAAGAAAGTTGCGTAGCAGATTTTAAGGCCAGAATACGAGCTCGAGAAAGACGTACATGTGTGGTGACATGAGGTAATTAAATGATGACATTAAATAAACAATAAGCACCTGTGCAAAATCTTGCCGAGTTTCTTCTTTTAACTCTTGACAAGGGACTTTCAGCTTTTCAATTTTCTGATACTGATTTTCGCTCTTTTTCTTCATCTTCAAATAATCATTTTGCGCCTCCTTCATTAATTTTTCTTCTAGCATCATCTCTTCTTTTGCTTTGAGTAAAGAAGGCTCGAGTTGCGAGATGGAACTCATCGTGGACTGGATATCATCTCTAGCCTCTTTCACCTTCTCCATTGTGTTGGATAGATACTTTTGCCTAGACTTAATACCGTGAAAGCATAATTAAGTATGGAATCGCCAATCACTGACAAATGCGCCTTTCAAATATTCTATGGTACATCTATTAAATGCTTCCGCAACCAATTACTATAATAGCTGTTCTGAATAAATATCTCGAGAACTACTTAATTAACAATACTTTGTGGGACCTGTGTTCTTCAGAGTAGACAGATTTTAACAAAAAAGACACACTTAATAAGGACAATCGATCAAGAAACAATACGCCTTCCCTTACCAGGATCCTCTGACAGAAGTCACTTTCAATTAATAAAAAACGTTTCTCGGGCACAACGTGAAAGTCTGCAAAATGTGGTCTCGTATATTCCATATATGGAAGAAATTAGTCCGTAACATACAGGACCCATATTCGGACGTTTTTCAAGCTGTGGGGTTTAGTTACCTTCAAGGAACATTCAGTGTTGAAAGTTACCAATTATACTATAATTTCCTTGTGAGTGTTTTAGTTGACAAAGTTGTCACTGATGACAGTCTAAAAGAATCGAGGAGCTTACCCTAAGTAGCTTTCGATGTCAATCGTAAAAACGTGGGATGTGAAAGGGTGACACAGCGTGAAAAACATCCGAAAATGGCTCCGTATATTATCGTGTATGGATTCTTTTCTTCTACGTTGTGTGAAAACAATATACAACTTACTTCCGCTTGTGTTTTTATGCTGCGATACATACCAGAGAAAACGTGAAGACATTCAAAAAACTTCAAAGGTGATACACAATTCTTTATGTGATCACCAGTGTAAGCTTCTTCTACGTGCTCCTTCGTTGAATGATGAGCTGATCCCAGTATTCTTGCCAGGACAGCTCCATCAACCGGTTCAGGACCCATATTCTTGCTTATCCATTGACTTGCCAGCTCTGCCCAGGACACTTCGTCGTACTCCGTGTAATAGTCAACTAGGTGGAATTTATGAATACTTGTCGGGAAGCGATCAATGAACCGCGGAAGAAGTCTCTTCTGTAAACATACCACGATCAGCAAGTTGTTTTTAACGCGTTGGAAGAACCTGTCTGACAATTGTGAGGTGTTGTTCGATTTACGGATGTTGATGAGATGGCCGCCGGGAAGAAGTTGTGTGCAAATCAAAGACAATTCTGACGGTTCGTAAAGACCAGGACAAAATCCTGAAATACAATAAAATGAAACATTATGAAAACCACACTAATTGGCAAGTAGAAAACCATAGTAATTCAAAACTCTTGAATCTTGATCCCTGTCCTGTTAGCACAAGATGTCATTTTGTCGTCACCCGACGTCGCCCGAACGCCAAACGACGTCAAAAAGACGGTTTCGTGCTGGCTGGGTGAAATATATTTGAGCATAACATAATAATGTTCTTCATTTGAAAAAAACATCTTAGCAGTATGTTCATTCATTTATAATATATTGCCATGAATAAGAATATGAATCCAATTATAGGGCCAATAAGGTATCCGAGCTTTTTTACTCTCTGTACTGGGTCTACCGGTATTGTTCTGAACTGAACAATTGAGAAGAATGGAAACTATAAACAACAAATATATCAATTGTTATAGTTCATGCTGACTAGTTTATAATGCGAAATGGCTCTTTTTCCTTTTCTTACGGTGATTTACTGCGCGTGTGCACCATTCCGCATCGTTGCATTTTCAAAAAAACTCACTTCTGAATCAATGCTAATGGACTTGTGTAAAGGTAAAAAGCTCAGATCGGATCTATTCGGTAGACTAGTGTCTAAACAATTAAAAAAAAATAAGAGCATTACGTACCGTCTGACAGCAACGAAACGATGCATTGGTAAATACTTTCTGGGAAATTTCCATAAACATTCAACAATACCGGTTTTCCATTCAAAGCTGCAGAATTACAGGCGTCTTTGATTGTAGCAAGACTGTCGCATTCTTTTTCTGAAGAAATTTCGTATAACTGGTGAAGAAAATTAGTTCAAACAGTTAAATGAAACTGGTCTGAATCGAAAGCATGATATTATACGCTTCTGGATTCACCTAAGAGCTTAGCGACCCACACAACATAGAGTTAAAGGTAGCTGTGACGCTCCATTTCAGCAGTTATCTCCTTGGCCTAGCGGAATTGAAAATGGGCATACCTTATCGAACAAATTTTTCTTCGGACGAAAGTGACAAAAACTCAGATTTTCAACAAAACGAACACGAACCATAGTGGCAATAATGTTTTAAAGCAATAAAAAAATTTGGGTGGGCAAAATCGTTTGTCATCTCCAGAAATTCCGTCACTTTTATCCGGAACTTTTTGTCCAATAACGTACTCCGTCATTCCACGGTCTCGATACGCAGCCTCTTCAACCTTCCGATTTATTCAGGTACTAAAAATACATAAAACCATCCTTACATCAATTTTCATCATCTTGCTGACAATATTGACAACTTTTCTTCGTCCATGTCCTTTATCAGATATCAGTAGCGAATGTCCTGATGATGTTTGCTTAAAAAAGATGTGTTAAAATCTTCAATACTTCTAGCCTTGTGTAAGAAATACTCAAAAAGAAAAACCAGTATCAATTGAATAGGAAAAGGACTTTTCTCGTCATCTTTATATGAATTCGAAGAATGATTTGCTAATTCATTACCAAAACTACAGAATTTCCACTTTCCTTTGCAGACTAGCGAGATATCTATTTGTATGTGCCATACGAGAATTACGAGAAAGGAAAGTAAATAACGTTTCGACCTCCGCGTCATCATACAGACTCTATAGCATGACTTTTTTTAATAAATCGTTTGTGGCTTAATGAACACAATAGACTTGTCATGGAGTCTTTTCCTGTGGGACGGTAAGATCAGATTCTCGATACTGAAAACAACGGAAAAATTTACCAGAGCTGAATAAAGGTTGTGAATATGTAGTAGAAACTGATCGTCCACTATAACTACTGGATAGTTCAATTCTTCCAAACCATGAAGGACTTTTTGACGAAATTCATTCATATCTTGCATGTGGTACGCCAATGGTTCAGTGGCCATGTAATCAAAACATTTCATCTTGTTTGATTCTTCAGCTTCATCATATTCCTTCATCAACTGTGAAACAAACTCCTTTGGGATACTGTCCATACCTTCAGAAAAAAGATGCACGTGATTAAATACTCAGATACAGTCGAGTCCCGCTACCTCGAACTCTCAATGGACCGAATAAAAAGTTCAAGATAGCGCGACTTCGATCTAGTGAGATTATACCTGGCAGAAATTCGCTGAATGGACCGGGAAAAAAAGTTCAAGGAGAAACATGATTCTCTTTTCAGTACGGAGAATGCCGAGATAGACTCGATCCCGACTAACTACTAAGAAAAACAAGCAAGCTAGCCTCTTAATTCTTTGGATAAAATTTGTAGATAACAATCTTACCAGGGCTTGCTACATTTCCCAATGCTTCTTTCAAATGATATCTCAACATTTCATTAAAGTGAAGTCTTTCGGAAACACTCTGTAGTCGGGTCCCATACATCAGTTGAATTTCTTGAGAAACGGCTTGTAGAATTTGCTGCGATAACTTGGTCAATAACTCTACTTGCTCTTTCACTGGTGCTTTTGGTGCTATTAGCTGTTCGGAAACACTAAAAAGACACATACCGTAAATCCTCTAATGAACGCCCGAGCGTTCATTAATTTTTTTTACTTTTGAGGGTAGCGTTTATTAGAGGAGGCGTTTAAAAGAGGGAGGTGTTTATTTAAATTTCAAGTTTTATATTTTCCATTTTCAAACAATAGTTATAAAATCGTTTTCCTCTTCCTCTTGATTTTGAAAAGAAGTTAAATACTCCAATAATCGTTTATTTTCCTTTTGTTTTTACCTATAACGCGAAAGTAGAGACGTCTTAACACGTTTGCCAAGATTTCTCTAATAAACGCACCTCCTAAGGGTGTACCTGTAAGCAAAATAATATCACCACCCCCCCCCCCCCCCCCCTTACCTTTTATCAACAAATTCTTGTTTCGCAGTGAAGTAATAATCAAAATCAACCAACGATAGATCTTTCATTCTTTGTGTTGCTTCAACGTCAACTCCTGACGAACGAAAGGAAATCATACGTTTCAATGCTCTTGCAATATGGTGCTGCGAGAATGAGTAAGAAGGAGAAACACGTGGTTCGACAGTCTTCGTTATGGTCACGTGAGTATTGACTAACCAACCAAGAACCATCTAAAGAGTTAAATAGAAAGATGAGTTTAATAGAAAAAATTCGCAAAACAACAGAGGACTATTGACAATTTGTATGCTTTTATTGTCTTTCACAGTTATTTTATTTTCCTTTTATGGATTTAACAAATCTTTCATAAAGCTCGAAGTAATCATATAAAATAATGCAGAGAAATTAAGTAGAACTAAATATAATGGAAAATCACCGAATCAGGGCAAAAATAATTCAAAAAATTCAAACTTTCTTGCTTTTTACTAAGTAGATATCTGAATATATTTTTATCGTGGATTTTATAATCTTGTTTTGTTGAAGTTTAGACCTGAAGATGATAGAAAATGGATCGAAATATATTGTCAAAAATTCTTTTTCAGCCGACATCATCTTAATGGGATTTAAGTGAGTAAATTTACCACTAAATATCATACTTTATGGCTACAAAAAGTTTTAAGGACTTATCTTTAGCGGTACAAGAATTAGTAAGAGAAAGGGTTCACTATGACTTCCTTCCTCGCTGGAAGAAGGAGTGGCAGAACACCAGAGAGTGAATAAAATTCGCCGCGATTTCATTTTTCCAAATTTCATCCAACTTAGGAAGTCCTATTTTACATAGGAACATTACCTTCCCAAATGCATGTTTCCATGGCAACCATTCAAAAGTGTCGAACCAGGCTTGACATGGTCTGTTAAATATAGATACCCAATCGTTCGAGTTCATACTAGGATAATTGATGATCGAGAAATTCCTACAAAACCGTGACCGAAGATATGATTGTCGTCCGTTGGGATTGGATTGTTGGTGCTTGCTTGTAATGATGAGTTGAAGATGTGGCAAATGGTGAAAATTGTTCCCTTTCAAATTGTAACATCCACCTATGTTGAAAACGTTTCGATAAATAATAAAATTCAGCGGCCTGTAAGAATCTCTACGAAAGGTGGAACACGATAATACTCGACGTGCCAGTGGAAAATATTTTTCCGTGCCGGTACGGCTATCTGGTACTGGCTCCGTAGTAAGGTTTCGGCAAAGAACATAAAATTACTAAAAATCTGCTTGGAAATTTACATTATACTCATGTCTGTCTATAGGAAATTATGTTTTGAAAATTTGAACGATTTATTGCTTAGGAAAAGGCTAAAATCATTAAAAACGCATTAAAAAATGAAAGCAATATAGATTTTAATTTCTTTTCAGATGAGCGAGTGGGATAAGATTCTAGGAAATACACTTTGGGGTAGGGAGATTCCTTCGCTCGTCGAGAATAACTTAATGGATAAGTATTCACATTGATTTAATTTTATAAATGCAGCTTTAGGAATACTTCAAGTGGATTTAATTTTGCTGCAATTTTGTGACTGTAATGTTGTCTCTTTCTTTGTTTTCGTATGGTTTTAATTGAAGATTGTAAGGTCAGCATGAAAAGTTTTTCTGTGGATGTATTTTCGTTAGAGGCTCAAAAAACTGCGAAACGCGAATTTTTACTAGCTGTATTACAATAATAACCGTTTAGTTAGAGCAAGTACTACCGAACGAACGCCGTACTTTGTATTTGTTAGCCAGTTGAATAGACTGACCTGGCGTCACAACCAGTTAGCAAACACGAATATTAATATTCTGATTACCTTCTGCAACCAGTTGGCGAGCAAACTCACATAGAGGTTGCTCAGTGTTTATATCAACGCCATCTGTTCCAAAGCAACCATCATTCAAATCATCAATGAAAAACAAAATCTTCTCAGCCTTTTTACTCTTCGTAGAATTAGTCAGGTTTCTCAGATTCATAGTAGTGATTTGTTTGGATTTGATGTCGTTGATCTTGGTCAAAAGAAGTTTCTGTAGCTGCTCAACAGACATCGCAGGTGAGACCTGTATCTTTGAGATACTATGTTTGACTGTTAGTAAGTGCTAAAATGAAAGGAATTCGTAGTTGCTAGACCAGTAACTTTGTACCTGCTTCCCTGTTGAAAAGATGAAAAATAATTTAGATCTAACCCAGGTTATATAGTTTGTTATTGAAGATACACAGGCGCGACCATATAGTTCAACTGACAGTTTTCGACCACTCGATTCTTCAGTAGAGAAGTCTCTAAGACCAGATTGAATAATCGAGGCAAATATTTCTAGACGACTCGTTCTCCCAGACATGTTTTACAGACTTTCGGCTGCGGAAACTTCAGTGATCTGAAATTGATATACAAATAACCTACAATTTCTGAGGGAATGGGGACGCTGCCCAAAATTTTGACTTTGAAGTTACTCCATGATTAACGAATGTTTAATTTGAAACGGTAGTTCTGGATTAGTCCTTGCCACCTTATGCAGTCATGAATGAAAATCTGTTTTATGGTCCTGGATCGGATCTAGTTAAGAGCTCTGCGATCCATGCAAAAAACAGCGGTTCCTGTCCGAAAATAAACTATGTCCATGTCAATTTCCAAAGATTAGCAAAATCTGAAAATATTTCGGCAGTGAACGGGTTAGTTGAAAACTTCTCTTGAAACCTTTCCTAAGCCCTGAGAAAGTTCGGAAAAACGAAAAGATAGAGAAAACACAAGACGTACCTTAACAAAAGACGATTTCCCACTTCCAATATCACCGAGTAATAAACAGTTTTTCTTTGAAGACAGTATCATATCAACAATATTGTAGCATTGTTGAACCTGTATTATGAATGTATTTGTAAAACATTTCAACCTTTAGAGGTTACGATATCTTAACGACATAGTTCAGACCCCTTTCCCCAATCCCGAGTTACAATCTGAAGTTGGTTAAAGTTTATAGGTGATTGGATTTGTTAATTTAATAAATACAGAAAGGTAAGAAAGGCGACATGAGAATCGACCAATTAACAGATGCTTTGAAATCGTCAGATCCGAAATTTCAATCAACTAAATTAACTAGGAATAGAAAAACTAGAAAACAAAGGCAGAATTTGTATATATAGGAAAAAGGGAAATTCACAAAACGCATAATACATAACACATAACGTATTTGGGTTGTTAGCGTTAGAGCTAGCACACTCTATAACTATACCTCTTTAGTGACAACAAAACCAGAAGAAGTCAACGGTATGGAGGCTAAAGCTTTCTGTTCATTCCATGGTTTCAGTTCACCAATCTCAGCATCGAAATAACATTCCAAACAAGGCGCTGGGAAAATGACTGATAATGGTTGACATGTGGAGAAAATTTGACGTATAAACAAATCCACCTTTGGTAGTTGACTGAAAAAAAGAGAACAGTGTAGATTTTCTAAGCATACTTTTCGGGGAAAGAAAGCATGGGGAAATTCAGGTTCGGAAAAAATGAAATCGGGCGTAAGTTTTCCTATATTTTGACTAAAATGTTGTTAAAAAAAAGTTCTTCTATCGAGAAAAAATTCAGACACTCAATTTTAATTTTCCGCAACTTTTTTCTCGCTAAGGTACGTATACTTATCAATACGATGAAATGTGCAGGGACAGGTAATTGTTACCAGGTCTCGATAGACTATAAGGGTACTAAATTGATTTTTGACAAAAACTTCGCGAATTTTTCGGCACGTAAAGGTTTCTACTCGAAATGTTCTGGCGTTACTGCAGACAAATTACGTTTTTCATTAGTGACCTAGCTACATACCTTGGTAAAACGAAGGGAGTCAAACCATAAGCAAAAGAATATGCTAAAGCGTTGCACAAGAACTTTTTCACAAATTCGTCGTCTGAATGTTGTAAATGTTGTGAACTTTGATCTTTTACCAGCCAGTGATGGAGTAGAGCGGATAATATATCCAACACCATGATACATTCAACATTACATGATGTCCCTCCTCCGTCCTGATGGAATTCGCTGGTTGAACATGATTGTGCAATGAACTGAGCAGTAGGTTCAAGCGTGTATGACAGAGCCTCCTTCAATGATTCGAAACTAAAAAAAGTATTCCAATTAAGTAAAGAGTAGAAGAAGCTATACGCCCTCTGACGTAAGGGAATAGATCCTATACCTTATACAGTTATCACAGCGCTTACTAGACACTTGCAGATCCTGAGCTCGCGACACACAGAAAAACCATGATGCAAAGAAAGAGTCACTCGAACTACACGGGAGACCATTCACCAGAGTGTTTTCTCATAGGTGTAGAACCTCGTGAAATTCCTCTGCGCACCACAATAATTTAACTGACAAAAGAATGTTATACTAAATTTTGTCCATTTTTGAAATTTCTTATTCATGTTTTGTTTGGTCACTTTCTTTGTGAGAGGAGCAAAAAACACTGAGAATGAAATGAATTTCCAAGTTAGTATTTTAGAGACAAAAAAGGTTGGCAATAAAAGTTTTTTTCGCTTATCTTGCAATTATATAGCTCTCTGAAATTGCCATATTTTGAACAACTCACCTTAACGTCGTCGGACAAAATAGTTGGTCGGACAAAATTATAGCCGGTGTAGCAGCTTATAATCACTCCCTGACAAAAAGTACTCCCCCAGTACTTATTTCCTAGTAAAAAACTACTCCCCCAGTACTTTTTCTCTAGTAAATAAGTACTCCCTGTAGGAAATAAGTACTCCCAAGAATTTGGGAGTTTTTCCTAGGCCAAAATAACTCCCTTTGCAAAGATGCCATTGCATTGCATTGCATTGCATTGCATTGTAGATGCGTTGTACAAGAAATTTGTTAATGAGAGTGGGAAATTGATTGTCAACCTCTTCTATTGCAAAAACAGCCTGATGGCTTCAATTGTGGCCCATTCGCTGTGGCCTTTGCAAAGGAAATTTTGAATGGGTCATCGCCCATGGAGGCCCATTTTGGTGCTGGAAAAATGCGACACCATCTTATCTAGTGTTTGATAAAGAAGAACCTGTCGCCATTCCCTAAAGTCGAGTAGATCAAGACTAGCGGCCGAAAAATAACTGGCACTTCTATAACTTTTATAAGCTACCTGTAAGCAAGTGTTAATGCTGATAGTGTGCTGAAGACAAAGGAATATAGGATATTTTGTTTCTTACGGATTTTAAGTAAACTGCAATCCTTGTTATTCCGTTTTTCCTTATACTTTATGAACGTTTGTTTTCATTTCCCTCAATTATTTCAAGCACCGTCCTTTCCATTAAACAGAAAATCAGTAATCATTTACAGAAATCCGCATATTCATGGGACAATTTGTTGTGTAGTTTACCGTAACTGCTCAAGGGCATAAAAAGGGGAGTACTTATTTCCAAGGGGAAGTACAAATTTACTAGGAAATAAGGAATCCCGGGAGTACTTATTTCCTAGGAAAAATGTACTGGGGAGTATTTATTTCCTAGGAAATAAGTACTGGGAGTACTCATTGAGGGGAGTACTTTTAGGCGGTGACACCGAGTTTTGTAGTTTTTTGTAGTTCATTTCAAGTCTTAGAGTACGTTCAGGCTAGTGACTTTTTCGCGTACATTATTTAATGCATCTCGCAAAAAACAATAAAAATGCGTTGTTTACATTAATGATTTTACTGAAGTGAATATGAGTGGATTACTATGATTGTCCATATATTGATTATAATTTTATGTGTTTGATTAATCTGATTAATTATACTAAAATATCTTTCTCCAAGATCTTAGCTCTACCATGGATACCTCATGAGGACTAAAATATTTCTTGGCGTAATAAGATGTCGCTTTAAAAAAAACTTTCACAACATAATTCCACAGGGGACTCTAAATAAATGGGACCGTTGATAAATGAAAATCCATACAAACCACTACATTAGCATTCACTAAATGGGACTGCTACTTTTGGTCCCCTCAGTAGATAACTCCTAGCAAACACCGGATAACTGAAGCACACCTTCTATTCACTCCCAAAATTATGAAAAAACGTCTGTGGGGGAATGCATTTCTATTGTTGGTGTTTAAATAGAAATGACCTCCTCCGCGGTAAAAAATGTCCAAGCCCCCTTTTCCCATAGGCCGTCACATTTTTGCTTGGTCCCACCGTTGTTCACGAATTGATATTTCACTGTACCTGGTGATCGTTAAAACTCTTCCTTTTGTTGTAAAAAACCTCTCTACTTACACGTTTTTAAGAAGGGTAACCTGGCGATTGTGACGTCAGATATACTTTTTCTTATCATATAGATAATTATCATTTCCTTTAGACTAAGATAAATGATGTCATTAATTCGTTTGAAAATTAAAAACAATTCGGTATTTCATCTATTTTTTTTACAATATAAATAGAGACACAATGCACTTATTACACAGACCACGCATTATTAAATGTACCATACACAATTACCCCTTTACAGGATTTCCACATTCTCAATTATCAACTCTAAATTGCTATGGGAAATTATAGACAATTAAAATTGCTGAATTGTTCAAGAAAATTTATTACTATGTGTAAATAGATTTCTTGAACTTTCTTACAAGTGTAATTGCAAATAGAGAAAACTAAAATACATGCTGTAAATTTACTTCGAATGAATTTCAAGGAGGCATATTTGTTGATATTGGGGCAGTATCATAAACTTTTACCGTTTAATACCACTGAAAAGGACATATTGTTGACCGCATATTTAATATGTGGGTTTATAAGTGTATCCTTCAACGCACCGGTTATATACGTTCTATTTTTTAAGAAGAAATTCAATGGTAAAATGTATCGACTTTATTTGATACTATTCTGTTATTCCTTGGTTATGAATATAGTTAGCATCATGAATATTGTCCAGTTAATGATTTCTACTCAATTACAATCAAATAGAGGTTATCAAGCTGCCATAGCTCATCTTCTTGTATTCTATTTTGTTGGTACATGTCTGAGCATCTTTTTGATAGCAGTAGTCCGTGCAAAAGCAACTTCTTTGAACATTTCTACTAGCACCAAAACACTTGTGATTGGCCAAGTAATTATCTTTTTAATTGCATCCACAAAGCCGTTTCTACTTACTGTTGTTGGTGCCTATGTAAGTGCAGGAGCGTTGGGTGTACTTTTCATCGTCGGTCTAGGGTTATTTTTCATATTGATGAACATAGCGTATTGCAGTATTATATTCACATTGAAGAGATCAACAAAGAATTTGTCTCGATTCAATTCAAAGTCTACTAGAGAAAAGCTGGAAAAAAGAAGGAGGTCACAGCTTCGAAAATTAACTTTGACAATTCATAGAATCATGCTTTCGTTTCTCATTACAAACTTCATGGTGATCGTTCGGGCAGGATTTTGTTTAAAAGAATCAATAGATCCAGTATTCCACGAAGAACACCGAAAACTTCTTGCTGTCATAGAAGTGTCCGGTGAACTGTTGGCGCTCTTTGGTACGATCTTGTACGTTCTTGTTTACTGCTATCGTGACAATGATTTGTTGACTGAAATACAATGTTTGCTGGCGGTCCGATTTTTTTCAAAAGTACTTGACCGATTTAAAGAAGATCGATTAAAAGACAGTATGGAGCTAACTTCAACAAGTGATTATGAAAAAACTCAATTACCTGAGATTATTGAAAGTAAAACCTGTTGATAGCAAATGATTTTTGAGTACAAGGAACAAGTTGATGGTGTATCTCAGGTAGGTTGCGCAAGCGAAGAGAAGATATGAGATGCCTATTTTTGCATCTCTGGACGACTGGATGGATGGAATCCAAAGCTTACTTCTAATACAACTGATTTTATTTTCAAAATGCTCCTATTTGAGACTCATGGTTGGCAGAGATCCAATATATTGTAATTATAGATGTCAGATGTACATATACAGTGTGTTTACATTTAATTCATTTAAAAGACAAAGTTTAAGTTACAAGCTCAATTTATCGAAGTTGTTGGTGTAATGTGTGACAAGATTTTAACATTTTTTATTTTTTATCATTAAGCGGGGTGCAGGAAGTGGGACTTCATAACTTTGAATAACTGATAATAACGGATAACTGAGACATTTACGAAGTAGGACATTTTCTACTCCTTAAGTATCTCACTTATCGAGAGTATACTGCAAATAGTATGATATTATATTCATGGTGTCCCAGAAACATGGTAAGAAAATATTTTGTTTGTACACTGTAGTGTGTATCAAAATGTGGGATACCAATTGAAATTGACCGATTTTTCTTCTGAAAATAAATGAAAACTCAACGAATTTTAAATGAAAAGAAAAAGCTTTAAAGAACTTTCAAACAGTATATTTTGTTTTGGGAGAAAAATAAAGTTGATGAGGAATTATCATAGAAAAGAAAATTTGAAAATCGTTTTTTTAGCATTAGAGTTAATTACTTCATTTCTCTTTGTTTGAAACTGTAAAACTATTGAAATAAGGAATTTGCCTTTGTTATATCTGAGTATTAATCATGAACTCTCGAGATGTTCATTGTAAATGTTTTCAGTGACTGTAAAAATTAAAGATGTTTCTATTGTGTTGGTAACTGTTTGTATTGTCTTTTTCTCTCAATTGGTTTTTAAATGTTTTTTTCTTTTTTAGCTTCCGCTAGGATTCACATTCTTTTTGAACATTAATAATTAAAAGCTATTAAGATCATACTTGATGTCAGATCAATGGACATGTAGTTTTGCCTTAGACACACTGTACTACAACAAGATCTATACAAATATAAAACATTGATGTGATTGCTGAAATGAGCCGATAGGACAGAGCTTTTTTCTCCTGGTTAAGAATGATTTTTTCCAAAGTTTTTGCAAAGGTCCAAGAGGGGTTTCCGTGGATAAGTCACATGCCTTAAAAGAATGCACAACTTCCGTGTCTCGGAAGTAAATAGGTAAATAGGTAAGTCAGAGAGGCCTTATGATATCATCAGCACGGAAGCCTATTCTCCTTCTCATATTCGCTAGACCAGTGACGTATTTGATGACCATTAGATCCCAGTAATTCATTTCACAGATCAAAGTATCTTTACTTTGATACTCATGTGTTGAATCGTCAAAGGTTGGGCTCAAACCTTTCCACCGCAATGTGAGCGCTACTGTACCGATTGCCTAGTGGAAAAAATCGTGAAAAAACCATGTGGAGGAGACTCCTCCGCATAGGGTTTTTACTAATTTTGCCCACTGGGTGAGCTAAACGACCTATAAAGAGACAAATGAGCTTTGGAGTAACAAGAATAATCTCGGCACTTACTGACGCATTGAGATTGCCAATTTAGAATGCATTGTTTTGGCCCATGAGTAGAACAGACATGACCAGTCAACAATCTGATCTGGCGGGAAATACAACCAACC
>JAUBWS010059356.1:0-15904 GCA_032270445.1 Darlingtonia californica | reverse complement strand
TTATTAAGCTTTGAAATAATGAAACGACCAAAATAAACAGATCGCGCGCCCGCTTAAGTGGAGGTGGAGCTTTACATTTCAGCCTGACAAGCTATTTAGCATTTTCTTATTTTCTTAAAAACCATTTTCAGCCTCAATTTCCTTATAAAGGTATTTCTTATAAATGTAAAAAAGAATGTAAAATCCTTAGCGATAAAAATAAGCTTTTGATTATTTTTGTGAGACATGGAATCCTTTATTGCCAGATTCTATATTGGTCAATACCTCTCTTATCCCACATTACTTATTACCTTTTGTATCCTAGTGTTTTCGTTTGTTATGAAGAAAACCACAGATAATTAAATATTTTTTTCATAAAGAAACTTTTTCTCTTGTTTGTTACATATATTTCTAATTGCCCCTTTTTCCTTATAAATTCCATGGGAGTAATTTTTTTTCTTCTAAAATTTTCTTCACCTCCTTAAACTGCTTCAGAAAAACTATCACTTTCATATCTGTTTGTTTGTTTGTTTATTTTTTATTTTTAAAGGATCCGAATCCATCACTTAGATCCACAAATAAGGGATCTGCTTACAGACCACTAAATCTAGAACGCCATGTTTCAGACACGAAATTTTGAAGTCACGAATTCAAGGGACCAATTAAGATTCTCACTGAAGATTAATTTCCAATTTGTGAACAAAGCTCAATCTGAAGTAAAACTTTGCTCAAAAATTAGTGAAATGCCCAAAAAGCTAATATGCAAAAGCTTTGAGTTTCGTCATTCTACCTAACTATGACACAGTAGTTCAGAGCATGCAAATTTAAAAAGTTGTTATAGATTTAAAGTAAAATCTCAAATTAAAAGCCGCGTGTTCTCCTTCTCTCTACCTTCTTGCTGGTTTTTAAATATGTTGCGCCCAAACTATTTTCCAAAACAAAGAAAATTAAAAAGCAGAAAAATGTCCGTTTCTTGTCGTGTATTTTCGTAATAAAATTTCAAAAGAAAAATTTTCCAAATATTTAAAATCTATTTATATATTAAAATGATACTATGATAATAGCAAATATATAACAAACACTAAATATTTATTTTAAATGATGGATCTTATAACAAAAAATAATATGTATCTAATATATATAAGTACTAAAGTATTTACAGCCTTTAATATATACATAGTATATTTTAGCTTTTACGAGAATAATTGTAAATCTTGAATTTTTTTTGCTTGATACTTTTTTTTCGTCCTAAAATTCTCATAAACATTTAAAAAAAAAAAATTTCCCACACAAACTCTTTTAAATATCTTTTCCTCTTGATGTCTCACCGTAAATAAATATATAAATTTTAACCCCACCCTTGCTTTCTTATAATATTATGTTATGTCCCATATAGCTTCTTTTAAATTGTATGGAAAACACTTCAGAAATTGTTATTGAGATAATGTTATTGACTAAGCGGCTCTTTAGGTGCCCTATTTCGTTCTTTTGCTATACACAGCGATAAAATATGAATCCAGTCAGGACTTGGAATTCAGTTAATTGTTCCTTTGTTCCTTTAAGTTTCCCCTGATTTAAATTTATAACAGGTGAAAAGGCTATATAAAAAACTACAGGAACAAAAATAGTTAGGGGAAATAAAATGAATGAAAAAGTAAAAATTATGAAAAAAGACATGACATTTTTATCAAATACGATAATGAAATAAATTTTTAATTGAGCACTGATGAAATTATATTAAAACCGTACTTGATTTTTTTTTGCTCTCCTGGATTGAATGAAAATTTTAGTTATTTATTTGTTTTTTACTTTTTCATTATTTCCCTATCAGGTCACGATTAGACTATCAATGAATATTACAAAGCAAAAGTTGGATTTTGAATTCGTGAATTCATGGTTCAAGTATCCCTATGCCAGCCATGTGAATTATTTAGAAATTTTTTTCTCCTTATTTGTGTATTTAGTTTCAGCTATTTTGGTTGAATGAATAAACGTCTCAAAGGAATCACAAATCAAAATCAAATCAGAGCTGTCATAAACTTTGTAAACTCTCTGTCATCTATACAAAACCAATTATATGGCAATTATCAATACACTTATTCTTGCCAATCGATGAAAAAAGTCACAAAACTCTATTCCTTTCTGAAGACCTTTAAAATCCTTTTCTTTCTATAATTTTTATGTAGCTATGATATATAAATAATAATAAAATTTATTTACCCTTTCATATATTTTCTTTTCTTTTTATGAATCCATTTTGTTTTTGTTTACAACTCAAAATTTTGTGTGAGTCCTGCTCGTTGACGCCGGACAACCATAACTCCTACACGAGCATTCAGTCGTTGGAGATCTCACATATTCATAGTTTAACCGCCGCTGATGATAACCGTGTGGCGATTGTTGTGGTTGGTGGTGGTGGTGGTGACCGTGATTGTGTGCGGGGTAATTATAGTTCTCTAAATACGCATGACTTGATGGAACAACTGAAGAAAGTGTTGGTGGAGAGCATATCCGTGTTTTTCTACTTCTATCTCCAAGTGGAAGACTTTCTCGTGGAGTCCATGTTTTGTATGGGGAGATATTTGTCGATGATCCACTAGAATGCTCTGTGCGTTGTTCCTTTGATAGGATATTGTCCATTGAGAAAACATTTCTACTGTTCGGTGATAAAGCAGCTGTTTTACTATAACCGTAGTTTAATGCGTACGGATTATAATAGTATGGATAATATCGTCCAAAGTTATATCCCATGAGACCAAGATCTCTGTTCCTTGGCCGATGACTCGCTCGACGTTTCCTAAAATCGCCTTTTGAAAAGTTTTTGATATACCTTGGATGTATTCCCCAATAGTTACCTCGACCATTACGAGCACGTCCAGCTTTTATGAAGCATTCACTCAATGATAAATTATGTCGAACACAGTTTCTCCATCCTTGTCCTTTTTTCAAAAATTCTGGGAAGTGTTCAGAGATATAATCATAAATGCATCCAAGTGGTAGTTTTTTATCTGTCGAGCTTAGTATAGCCTGTGCGATGATTGCAGTGTATGATGGAGTTTGTTTGTCGTTTTTGGAGTCCTTTTCGTCTTTTGGTTTATCGTCATTGTTGTCGTTTGCATCGTTGCTTTGTTCTTCGACGATATCCTCGGAATCGGTAAGTTCATCGTCTTCTATGTTGACATTATAGTCCATTTTGTCAACATCATCCATCATGCTGTCAGTGTCGCTATTTTCTTTGACAAAGACGTCCTCCTCGCACAATTCAGCTTCACGTTTGCCGAGTATTTGATCGATGGAGAAAAATGTGGGTTTCTTTGTACCCGGCAAGACTTCGCTTTTAACCGTCGGTGTTGGTGATAGAGAATTTTCGCGTTTCATTATCGCCGTGTTCATATCAATCATTTTTGTACTGTTTTTGTGTTTCAAATTCGATGATAAGAATTCAGTTTTTATTGTATTGTATTAACAAATTTTTATTGACGCTTTTGAATCATAAACCGCTGTACGAGATCTTACAACTTGTCCATGTAGTTGAGAGTCTATCTGCCTATGTTTATCTCGTGATTCTGCTCTTCGTTGCCGTGCGTGCCTTGCTCTAAGTTCTGTTTACGATGATGTAATAAAGTTCTCTCACTCAGCTCAGCTATATATATATAAAGTCTTGTTATTCTAGAATATATTTGTTTGCTTTTTTCTTCCTTTTTTCCCTCTAATTTTTCTTTTCTTTTCTTCTTCTCCGGTGGTGAGGTACCCTGCCGAAGCACTGCTCCTCCTCTATCGTTGTCACTTGTCAAATGAACCTCAGCGAAACCTCACCAGTGCAATTTATATATCCACACCACGGGATATCCTATTCAAATGTGTTAATAATAAACTAAAAAGAGCTTTCAATAAATGAACTCATTTACCTTGAAAACAAAGTAGATATATTTCAAAACCAATCAATAAAATTTTTTTTTAGTTTTTTTGTGTATACAAAAGAATGAAGTTTTTTAAAATGTTAGAAAAAGTTTTTTTCTACAAAACTGAAAAACTTATTTTTTTGAGTTCCTTTTACAAAAGTTTCTTTTTAGTAGAGATATCGTTGAATTCCAGATCGCAAATGAACCGTCGATTGTCTCAGCAAAAATAGTTATACACTCTCTCAAATATGACATTTTTTACTGACCTCAGCATTGTTTTAGCCAATCAGTGTAAAGCTATTGTTGTTGTTAATATGCGAGGTAGAGATTGAATAAAGAGAGTAGAAAACATGCTAGATTGTTTTCTGTTAATTTAATTCTGGAGTCTTAAAGTGGTTCGCTTTGTTCGATTTTTCTTGTTCTGTTCTGTTTGGATACAAGTAGCAGCTTTTTTAGTGGTTGTTTTTTTCTCCTTAAAGGAAACAAAAAATTTATCTAATCCTAATTTCGTTAACCGAATCAAGAGAAACAATGGATACTCTAATTGAGTTTGTAGTAGGTAATCTTAAATATCCGACGTCGATATGATATGCCTCTTACCCTATTTGTACAGTCATGCTTCTGTTTTTTTTATTGTTCCTTCCCTGCTGGCACTAGACAACGTTTTAAAGAACGTCTGAACGCCGCATGGATGTTTGGACAACGTTAAAATAAAGTCGTTTGCTTACCAACAGGGTTTTTTTTATATTAGAACAAGCTATATCAGAACGTAAGGCTTATTCAATGGCAAAAACTTTAGAGCTTATTATGAACATTTGAGGGCTTCGATTTCCTTAAGAAAATGTTTATGATTTCAATTTATAATTTAGAACAACCTTAAGGACATTCTTCAGCTTAAAATCCCAAAGAAAATCAAGAAAGTTTGAAGGCTTACTCAAAGTTGGATGTTCTTATAAAAAAATGTGTGTACAATATTCTTCTAGCTTTGTTCTTCTTAGTTCAAACTTGAAAATTAAGATGTTTCAGTTTGTTTCAAATACCCTAGTGGAAAAAGTTTTGCCGTATTGAACAACCATATCAAAGTCTGAGGTTTATAAGATTACTTTGTAAATCAGACACGCTAAGAAATGCAGCTCTACCAAGCTGAAATTTCCAGGTTAAATATATAGACATTTTCAACAAACATAACTTTTTCGTATACATTTTGGGAATCTAGGTGACGTCGAATAGATGTCGCAACAACGTTGAAACAGTGTTTTGTGCTTACACTACATTACAAAGTTGCTCGTTTATTTATAAGAACATCCAACTTTAAGCCTGCCTTTGAACGTTACCGAGATTTTTAGGATTTTTTGAAGTTTTATGTTGCTTTTTGATTTGCTTTTTTATTTGAAGGTTCTGTGATTTGCATTCAAATTTGTGCTTACCATAAATCCTCTAATAAACGCCCGGGCGTTTATTAAATTTTTAGACTTTGGAGCGCGTTTAGTAGAGGGAAGCGTTTAGAAGAGTGGAGGGTTTGTATATACTATTAGTTTTGTATTTTCCATTTTCATACAATAGTACGAAGAAAGACAAAATATAAATAGTCTTAATAATCGTTTATTAACCCATAAACGTTATAGTAGAGACGTCTAAATACGGTACTGGGGCTACATGTGTTTTATAAGAACATCCAACACCGAGTTAGCCTTTGAACGATCTCAAATTTAGTGGTTTCAAACTTTGAGTAGGCCTTTAAACGCTCTTAATTTCTTTGGGTATTAAAAACTGACTTAAATGTACTTATTTTTTGAAGTTTTATGTTACTTTTTAACTTATTTTTAAAAACAATTTTTTTGATTTGCTTCACCAAGCCTTAGATATTTTCTTTTTTCCCGTAATTAAAGCCTTAAGTTTTTACACGGGTTGTATTTATGAGAAAAAAATCGTGTATAGCTAGATCTTTTTATTTTTCTGCCTTTCATTTATTTAGCGGTGAGACTTTATGGTTTGTTATTTTCCCCTTCGGGTTTCAGCGATTCAGTTAGCTGAAATTTAATTTAAATTTTATTGATATTTCGGTTCAAAATAGACGGATTACACAGCGGTCGTGAGCATGCGACTGTCGAAGGAAATCGCTCGCATCCTCTCTCCCAATAAAATCCCAATCCATTTTTTTTGTCAAAAAATATTTGAAAAATACCACGATATCCTTCAAAAAAGAATTTTATTGAAACTGCCTTCCTTATTCGTCTCTAAGAACTACTTCCTTTTATTTCAAACAAAGTCATTCCGATTAATGCGCTCCACTTTATATTGCCATCTGTTTTATATCTTATATTAAATAACTTTTTTATATTTTTGAATATATGTATCAGGAAATAAGGATGCAGAGTCTTGAGTGAATACGCAAACATATAAATACAAAATCATAAACATGCATACAGCGGAGTTTCAAAAATAAATTTAATTTTGGTTTGCCAATAGCCTGCAGAGGTAGCATATGTGAATAGTAGAAGGCTTTTTGGCTTTTTACGAAATTTTATAAATGAGTAAGAGTTTGAGTAATATAAGCTTTAAAACTGTAAGAAACTTATTTCCCCAAAAGAAAAGTTTATCAATTTTTTTTGAGATTTTTATACATTGAAAATAGGAACAAAAATGCTTGAAATGCATTTTTGCCATGCAATATTTGATAAATCACCCTTCTTCATATGGAGTAATGTAGGAAACTATTTGTACGTAAATAATGAAAAAATTAGAAATCTAGGCTACTAGGCTCTTTCCCTTTTTCTTGGTTTCTTATAAAAATATTTATTTTGAAAATTAAGGAATAAAGAAACTCAAGATGCTAGTCTGAAAACTTTTATGTAAAAGTAATTTTAGTACCAATTTGGACGAAGAGAACTGTAAGACTGGCTATCATAAAAGTATACGTTCTCTATTTCACTTACATCAAGCCGTGAAATTTTCGTGGGTTTCAAAGTTGCGATTTCAAAGGTTTTTATTTTTGCGGAGTGATAAATTTTCAGCCAAAATTGCGAGAAATTTTGATAGAATCATGCAAAAACTCTTCGCGAAAATGCCAAAAATCGCTAAAATTTCTGATCATGAAAATGTTCCTTTGAAGTTAAATCAGAAAGTTATAGAAGTAGTGTTTTTGTGCAGTTAGGAAGCAAGTATGCCTTCTAACCTAGCTGCTGAACTTTGTTGTTTTTCTTTTGAGCAGCTTAAGATATGCAAAGAGGATAAAGGGATCTTAGTAATGGATCACTTGAAAATGAGTATTATTTTTGTACATCAATGTAAACATTTTTAATACCAATTTGCTAATTGCATTGCTTGTTAAATCAAGCAATTAAGAACAACAAAATATTTATAAAGCGTTAATCTCATAAAGTAAGGAGGTTTATGGGACATGTAACTTATGAGATTTAGCTTTGGGTGGCAAACAGTAAGCAAAGCTAGATCGTCTAAATTCACTGTTTGCATTTTCATGATTTTACGACGCTTTCAAGAACTGTTTAAAAAAAAAAACTAGAACTTTTAAGACTTTTCTCGAGAGTCAGTGTTTGAGACCTTTAATTTTCTTCTTGATAAGGGCTGAGAACTACTGCTTGGGTAGTAACTCAATTCTTCTATCTTGCCCATTACAGGTGTAATATGCAGATTTATCATATATAGTTTTCATGAATATACGAGACACAGCAAGGTAAAATTCGAAATGCCTTGTTGACACTTTAGTACTTGTTCTGTGTCAAATAATTGATTTTTTTTGTCTGGCAACTTCAATTCTAGCCTGGGTATCCAAGCTGTTATAACACACAAACAACTAACTTACTTGAATGACAAAGTTGCCAGATCCTGTGACAAAAATAAAATAACGTTATGTTTTATTTTTTTCCCGTATAAGTTAACACGCTAAACCGCACGGCCACACACAGAAGCAGCAATAATAAAGGCTTGGATACCCAGGCTACTTCAATTCGGCCAATTAATCACAAAACTGATGTGTTATTATCCAATTTCCTATAACCATTACAATTTGTCTGGCAACAAACAGGGTTGATCAGAAGGATACGAGGATTTAGGAACTTGGCTATGAACATGAAACTTAATGCAGCATGTAAATTGTGATGTTATGAGCGGTACGATATGCGATAACGATTCGGCGATTAAATGTGATGTTAAGTGACTTGATCTGACGAGATGCCATGCGATGCAAAATTGTGTTGAGACGTGATGTAATGTGTTACAATAAAATTTGATGCGATGTGATGTGATACGATGTGATTTGATACGACGTGATATGATTCAACAGCAACTTTAAGTAATCTTAGCTTTCGACAGTTAAGCTACAGTCGTTCCAAAACCCTCTGTTAAACATCACCTCTGAGATTACCAAGTGAAAAGGTGATTTCGTTCTCTTTATTAAGTTATATAATTTGGTGTGACGGCTACAAGAAGAACCGTTCCAATTTTCAACGTTCAAATCTACAGCAAGGAAATTTATAGCTTCTCTTATTCTTTTTAGGAACTGAAATTCTGAAGTTTAACAAATAATTTTAAATTCAATACTCCTAAACCTAAAAAAAATTTCACCAACAATAAAGATTTAACGTCAACAAATCCGGCTATGAGAAAGATGAAAGTATTTAAAGAATTTCTCCCAATTGCTTTTGAACTTGAGATATAATGACTCTATCGGACAATTTGATAAACAGAAGTAAATGAAGCTACACACTATGCCTCATTCCCTCACCCATTGTGATGTCATATTGGCGGGAAAATGTAATAAAAAAGCGGGAAGCGTTTGGAGAATGTTTGCAGGAAATGATAAACTATTAAAAAGAAAAATAGATAAGTAATACGAAATGAAAT
Source organism: Darlingtonia californica (assembly GCA_032270445.1). Classification (NCBI taxonomy): domain Eukaryota; kingdom Viridiplantae; phylum Streptophyta; class Magnoliopsida; order Ericales; family Sarraceniaceae; genus Darlingtonia; species Darlingtonia californica. The sequence continues at coordinate 7,160 of JAUBWS010059356.1, read as the reverse complement.
AAACAGGTATACATGAGAGGCAATAAAAGGCACCCAGTTGTGTTTTGTCATCTCTTCTGTTTGTGACATGATTAAGAAGAAAGTGTTGTGAAACTACAAAGCTATTTTTCATTGGCATTAGCGTGCTATGAGGTCAGGAAAATGTATTAGCTACTAAACACAAAATAACTTCAATTAACTACTTCCCAAAACAATAGGTATCAATATTAGAAGTTTGTTAAAATCACACAGCGGGCAGATTTATGACAAGTCTAAGAGAAGAAATTTTCTCCTACGATTAAATAATTTTGAGAAACGGATGAGTTACCATGCAGAGAATAACAAATAGCATGTGACGTTACCATTTGTGTAACGGTCATGCGCAGTAGGTCTTTTAATAACCAAATGTAAGAGAATGTCAAATATAGATATATTATGGTATTAACCCACCGTTCATACTGGGAAGCACCCATTACAAAAAGTGTATGGTGCTTTGAATAAATAAGGATATAGGGTTGTCGGGAAATTCTTGACATGCCAATGGAACAGTTTTCTTCCGCATGTTTTAGTGAAGGGTTCCCATACTATTTCCTTGTGCAATTTAAAATGATTTCTTGCTTTGAATCTGAACGCCAACAACTAAAAGCGTTCCTATAGGAACATAGTATTTAACGGCTAACAAAAATAACGTGGACTTAATCAAGCTTTTATTTCATAACCCAGTGGGCAAAATCGTGAAAAACCCATGTAGAGGAGTGTTTCTTTTTAAATTGCACGTAGGATTGCGTGCCGGTTAAAAAAGAAAAACACTCCTCCACATATAGTTTTTTACTAATTTTGCCCACTGGGAAAAATCCCTCAAAGTTTCAAAATGTTTTAATTTCATCCTATGCCTTTGAACTTCTAACTTCTTAGTACTGACTGGAATAAGATAACATCGGTACCAAATAAAAGCCCTTTTCAATACCTCCTCAAAAGGTTGACGAGTTTGAATCGATCGGTCAGTTAGTTGTTAAAAATGATCACGAGGAGTTTGTAGACTATGCCAAACACAATGAAGGTTTGGTCTTTAGTTTTTATTATAGATTATTTAGCTGTTTTAAAAGATTAACCTGCACGAGCTTTGAATAAACATTTCTGGCCTCGACCATGGCTGGCGTTTAAAGATAAGAAAAAATTGAGAGTTCTTTATAAAATCAAAACTACGCTTAATCGGAGTATAATTGGGAAAATATTTGCTTCCCGATGATTTAATTATTTCCGCGAAATCGGGAAAATTTATGCTACGAATAATTTGTTCCCTTGAGACTGTATTTATTTGCCGTTTAACCATCTTTCAAGCCACAAGGATTTTAATATAATAAATGGTTAATTATCAATAAAAAACACTAATTATCTCTAATTACTGCAAACGCTATGTTTGTTTTCCTTTGCTAATTACCAAACAGTGTGTAGCTAATAAGCTGTCAGCCAAACTATAACAAATTTACAATTAACATAGGAAAGAAGTTAAGTACGTAACTTTTTTTTTAAGTGCGTTGTGTAATGTTCGAAACATTGTTAAACATTGAGGTTATTTTTTCCTTAGAGTATGAAATGTCATTAATTAATTCTTGCAAATTATATTGCATTATGTCTATTTTGAGATCAGATTTGATCCTTGTTTTTACCACGAAACAAAAAATTAGAGTTGATAAAAGTTAAGTCTCTTAAAACACTTATCCAGGAAGATTTTTGAAATTAAAACATTGCTACTATAGTCTTTTTATATTCATTGCATTATTACTTTTAACTTGTGTGACTTCTTAACTACTTCACACAAATCAATAATTGAAGGTATTGTTGAAGGACGGGTTGTAAAAATGAAAAATTACAATTGAAGAAAAAAAAATTAATTTTCACAATTTTCATTGTTTAAATTTTTCAAATCTCTCTTCAATGCAAAATAATGACCAAAAAACTTGTAACAGGTGATTTTCATCAAAATGGGATTTCATCTCCAAACTTTCTAATTTATTATCCCAGATAAGATAGCCTTTGCTAACTTTGAATCAGTCTATCCCAAATTCCAAAGCATTGTCAATGTCCATGGCCAAAAAGGGTTTAAAACAGCTACATTTCTGATCATTTATCTATTGTTTTCGAGTAGTAACAACCATAAAAGTTTTCAGCTAATTTCCGTGGTTTTTACCAACCCCCTTGCTTCATAATTGGTGCTCTTTTTTATTAAATAACTCGAGGGGTAAAGTACTCAAAAAAATCTCGTACACTTCGAAAGAAAATCGCAAAAAAAAATCAAAAGTCACAAACAAATCACACAAAAAAATCCAGAATCGCACAAGAAAATCACGAAAAAGTCAAAAATCACACGAGAAAAATCAAAAATCACAAAAAACCATGAAAGAATAAAAAAATCTCGTACATTATAGTTTTGAGTGCTTTACCCCACTATATAACTCTCAATCCAGTAGGCCTGTTGATTTGTGGTTGTTTTCGAATATTAGATCCCAGGGCTTTTTTCAATATGAGTGGCCCTCTTGTGGCCACTGAGCTGTGAGCCCCTGCCAGGGATTTTTCGGGTGAAAATATAGGGTTTTTTCAGGGATAAATGTTATGGGCCCCATGGTCATTGCTCCAAAATGTCCTATCCTAATCCACCATTCCTAAATGCATTAAATCTTCCTAAAGTCCTACTGCAAATCTCAGTTTATCAACGGATTCAAATATTTGATTCATGTAGCTGATTTCTTATAGAAAGTAAGTTTTACTATTCAAAAAGGGTATTTAACTTTTTCTAGGGTTATCATATGATAATTTAATCAATAATTGAGATTGACCTTTTTTATTTTAGCCTATTTTAGCAGTAAAAATGTTTTTCTTGAAGTTGAACATTTAAAAGTTTAGTTTCATGGATAGGTTAAACAGTAAAATCTAACAGTTAAAATATAACATCTTTGAATTGTAAATCTTAAAAGTTTTGAAATTGCCTGGTGCCATGAACTTGGTGTTTGAGATTTGGATTTAGATAAATGTATTTTAAAATGTCCTTGTTTGGTAAAACATACTTAAAACTGCGCCTTAAAAATTTATAAAGTTTTTTTTCATATATAGATAATTTTATTTACTTTTGTATGGAGTGTTTTTCTTATTTTTTTCTTTCTACCTTTTCACTCTTTTAAACTTTTTTCACTTTACGATCTATGTATTCTTTGTTTTTGCTTTTTCATCTTCACAGGATAATTTCCTGTAGGCTGGCTTAAATTTTTCTTTCATTTCACGATAAAATTTTAAAAACAATGTTTAAACTTTCTCATATTTTTGTCTGATCCTTAGGATTTGAGAATGATGAAAACAATGACAGTCCCCTTAAAATAGGGACGTCTGAGAAACGTCTTTAAGACATGTTGCTTTTTTGATTGGAAGTTATCGTACGACAAAATTGAACCCTCATTGATTAGTGATGTTTTTTACTAATTACTTTTTTTTCGTACGGAATATTCGCAAGTGGAAAATCGGCTTAAGGCACTAAACACAGCGTGAAATTCTAACGAATATAGTCCCTTATACGGTAATATAGGGGCCCGTATTCGGAAGTTTTGCACTTCTGTGTCGTCCGGAAGTCGTTTTTATTTTAAAAAACTTCAACTTTACTTTATGTTAAATCCTTTTTAAATATGTTTTGTCTTAGTCTGTTGTTATCTCTTTTCTTTTTCTTCCCGGATCCTCTTTATCATGGACGGATTGCATCTTAAAAATACCCCGATTTCCCGATTAAGGCAAAGAATTTCTTAAGTTATATGTGGAACCATGAATTAAATGCGTTTAAATGGCTACCTTATGCTTAATTTTTGAAGCTCTTTCAGCCTGGGTCTGCTTCTAAATTGTATAAAAACTGGCCCAATTTATCAAGTTACAAATTTAGTATGCCACGAGCCTCACCTTTTAGTGTTTACCACTAAAAAAGTTCTAAACACGTTCTAAATGTTCTTTAAACAAAACATTGGCGTGCCAGTTTTGATTGTCTGTCTCGACCTTGGCAACAAGTGTCGACTTAAACGTTATCATAAAGTCTCTAATTTTGGCAAGACATTGAAATGGGAGACGAGGTCAGCTACTCAACGCTTTCTTGTTGTTCTAATCCTGTCATTTCCGTCTCAAATGTTCTGCTCCTAATTATGGGGTGGAATTACCTCTGTTAAAAAAGCACAGGTACAAAGCGTCTACTTTTTCTTGTGCTATTTCTATGTGCAATGCACTGTATTGAAATATACCGCGTCTCATGTCTGAATATATACTATAGTCCACCGTCTGCTCTTAAACGCGCGCGATACATGGAATGTTCTGTGCAATTTAAGGCCTACTGGGAAAAAGAAAAGATGTCAAATTTGTGCTCGTCTGAAAGGTCTTTTCAAGCTTAGCGAATGCCCTATTTTCAAATTACGTCCTGGATCAAAAGTTACGGCTTTTGCGAAAGGTTTTTAAAAAATTCTTCAAATGAACGTAATTTGCCTGTTGGTATTAACAGAGTTAGCAGAAGAACACTAAGAAAACTCCATAATTGCAGAACAGCCCAAAAACAATATTATTCGGAGTCAGAAAAGCGAAATTTTCAAACAAATTGTTTGTTAGAAAATGTGTATAGGTTTTACTTTAAATAAGTCGGACGTTCTAAAAACACTGTACTTTAAAATTTCATATGAGTTGGAAATCTTCAATATAGTCTCAAAAACGAGCATGGAGAGCCCACAGCTCATGAACAAGAACGATATTATTCTGATGTCAGAAAATCGAGATTTTAAAACCATTAACATTGGTGGCTTGAAAATATTTCTGGGTTACACAAATAAGTCTGAAAGTATTATAAGATTTAACACCGTGTAATATCTTGTGATTTTTAAAAAAGCACGGAGAGATCACTTCCATTTCGTCAGAAGCTTGCTTGATTAAAACAAATTAGTCTTAATATAAAGTTTGAAAAATACTGGAAAGTTAAAAGAAGGAAAAAATTAATCTCAGTTTTTGGTGTGTATTTACATGTTTGCTTCATTTGGAACATGCTGGGTTTCTGTCTTCCTTGTGCTTTTTTCCCACTTACAATTTATATATTCAATTAATAGCAATTTTGTTTTTCTATTATACATTTCATCCGAAAGCTATTCATGGAACCCACATTTTCTTTCCGCAAATTGCGGTTACAAACATTTGCATTAATTCCTAATCAGTCACAGTTAAATGAATGATGTTTACGAATGTCTTCAATAACAAGAGTTACCGCCTTTTTTTCTTTTTCTCGAAATTTTCTCACATAGTGAAGAGGTCCGCTGTGGCGCGTTAGGAGGTATGGTGGTTGCGATTAGCAGGAGTAGGCCTTCTCATATAATATTTATGAAGTTGGTTAGATTCTTGTTAAATTTTCAGTACTAAATGTGAAAGAAATCAAAAGGCACACAACTGGGAATCGTTGAAATTTCTGTGACGTCCCAGTTCAGAATCTGTAACTCTGTAACTCACAAATGATATCTCTCAGTGATTCATTCATTTTTTTTACGGGATTCATCGATGAGAAAAATATTTGACAAACTAGAAGTCCTCTTACCTTACATCGTTCATAAAAGAAATATATACCATATATTAGGTGTGGATAAAATCCTGGGGAAAAAACCGCCCCTGGCTAAAAAATGTTTAGGCAGGTGAGGCTCATTTTTTAACCATTCTCAAATATTTTCGCTGATTTTTAGGATCTTTTCTTCTTAGGAATTTTCTGCTTTCAACAACACTCAAAAGAAATATATAAAGGGATAATTTTTTCAGAGAAGGAAAAATTACACAAAAATGATCAATCGAGAATTTTTCGGAAGAAAAAAAGAGCAATTTTTGTGAACGTGTTGACAGATCCCCCGCCAGACATTGCCATGACAACGACATTAAAATTTGGTTAAAAACATACTAACATTGGGGTATTTTTAACTTAGTTTCTGAATGATTTGTTTCCCAATTTATTTGATATCACGCAGTTAAAGTAAATACTGATTCACTAATAATGTTCTTGATTAACATACACTTACAATTTTATAAACAAAATAAAACTATAAGCATAAGTTTGGGTAAAATTTTATGAATATAAGCATAATGGCAATAATAGCACTGCCTTTTTCTCTAAGAGCTTAGGCTGGCTAATATAATCCTGTCTCCAACTTGGGACGGGGGGGGGGGTAATAAACCTATGATCCATATGGATATGTGCCGTCCGTAAAAACGGTATGTTTATTTCACCCTTTCGTAAATTCACGAAATTTTAAGCTCAGTCGTCCCTGTAAGGGTTAAGATTTTTTTTAATTGAATTGAATTATTTAAACAACTTTTGGGAACATTTTTTAAATTTTAGAGAAAACTTGAGCCCAAAACTTGAAAATTGCCAAAAAAATAGTCCCTCAAAATGTTTCATTTCAACATGAATATTCTTAACTTTTTGGCTAAAATCATCCAAATATATATTCTTAGTCTTAGTGTAAGTAACAATTTTATCATTTAAGTATAAATATAAGATAAACAATGTTTTTATTTGAAACGCCAGAAAAGTAAACTCTTTTACCTTCGTCAGCAAAAATTCAAGATAAGTATATCCTTAGGACATTCTTAATTTGTTGTCCGATTCAATTCATCTTCAATATTCTTATAGAGTACTTATTCTTATAAAAAAAGCGTGTACCCGTCTATTTCTAAGGCTAGTTCCGCATCCGGGTGTCACCACTCAAGGAGAAAAATTTCTGCTTATTGGAAAATATAAAGGTAGGACACACACATCTAACAATCTTTCAGAATATTTTTGAAATGCAACGTTTTGGCTAAACATATTTTATCAAGACCATCATCAAAGGGAAGAGATGATGTCCATATTCTCATTCAAAGGGAGTTCTTGATAAAATTAAAGAAAATTTTTTAGACTTAATCGAGCTAGGCATATCTACTGGGGCCGCGGCGCGAGATTTGGGTGAGGGACAAAGAACAGTTTTTCGAAATTGTCGGCCACTATAGTTGGGCGATGGGATAAATTTTGAAATTAAAGTTTCTAAATCGCTCCAGTTTCAATTTCTATAACTTAGAAAATGATAAAAAAAGAGATTGGGTATATTGTTTTATATAGCTTTTCTACACTTTTTTTACTTGGCAAAAAAGTGGGA
>JAUBWS010059345.1:0-15911 GCA_032270445.1 Darlingtonia californica | reverse complement strand
CCCCCGGGGCCCCCCCGGCCCCCCCGGTGGTTACGGCACTGTTTCGGTGTCAAAGTGGTTACAGTTAATGGCATTTAAAAAAAATTTCATTTCGCCCGAAATGAAATTCTCATATAAACGACCGTGTTCACACGAACTACATAAAATTCAATATCTATATATTTTATTATGGCAAACCACGCCACGGTATTTTGCATGAATTAGAATATTACCGAAAACATTACATCACTAATAGCCAATCAGCGATGTCGCCCATATTTGACCCGACTCTTCAACCTAGCCCTCTGGCTGAGGAAATAAACATGCATCCCGTATTGTCGCGCTATACCGGATTATAGAAATGTGCCGGGCACATACCGTATGTTGTCGGCCCGCTAGCCTGATACTCAGTCCCGCTACTCATTTAACGGCACGCTCCGCTCTAAAGACGGTTGTGGAAGCGAGAAGCGGATCTGAATACACGCTTTTTTTTATAAGAATATCCTTTATAAGAATATCAGCCTGAAAATTTTGACAAAATTAAGAATAACTTAAGAATATTTGTCAGGCTGATCTGATCGATAAACTGAAAATATTTTATCAAAAGTATGTGAAATACATAAGGAACAGAAAGTAAATTCTTATAAAAAAAGAAGCGTGTATCAGATTACCCACAAGCCAGTGCTGAGAAGTCGCCGAAGGGCGCTAGAGGGTGTCCTAGCTAGCAAGCCAGAGGACTAGGTTTCCTAGCTAGTGAACTAGTCGTTATTTTTACAAAAAAAAAGTAAATAAGGTAAAACGAAACGCCACGACAAAGGAAAAAAATAACGTACACCCTAATTTTGCCGGAAGCCGATCAATTAACTCTAATAAACCGGTGTGGAGTTCTAATGACTCTAATTATTAGCATGCTAAATCATTACCGTTCTTTCAGTATTCAGCTTCAAAAAGACCCTACTTTTGAGGTCGAGATCAAGTGATCAGGCTGTGACATCAAAAAATGAGCCTTTTTATTCCAGAAGTCTACGCCTAACCGATTTTCGTTATAATACCACCTAGGCATAAAACTGAGATGCCTCATTTTAAGCATTTTTTACTGTCAGACACAGTCAATCTACAAAATAATGCAGTTTTTGGGGTCCCAGGTCCCGCGTATGCCCTCATGCACTTTAATTTTTAACCCACGCAACCCATGCACTTTCGATTTTGACTCATGTAAGGTAGTTTATGGCATATTTTATATAAAGTTTTACATTTTTAAAGAAATTTCAAAGGATCAGAATTTCAACTTTTTTAAATTCATTTTCAAGATATAAACTTCTTGTAAACTTTCAAGACATTTTTACTAGTATTCTTGTAATCAAACGGTGAAAAGTTTTTTGAGACATACTGTATGTATTCTTATGCTCAGTCTTTACTATCAGCCTTCTATTTCTCAATGCTGTCGCAAAAATCAGTTATCATGACGAGAGGCCTGAATGTACACAGAACTCCTCCCGGTGGAGTTATAGAAGCAAGAGAGCAAAAATTCCTGTATCTTTAACAAATAACTCGAATTATATTATCTACAAAGTAAATACTATTACTAAAATATAAAATAAGAATTCTGTGCTGATTTTATATTACTACTTAGACTAGTGAGAAAGTCGGTCTTTCTTAATCCCGACATCAAGCGATGCGGACGCCGTGTATAGCGGAATATATTATTTACGGACAGAACGGAAAAAATATCGGCTAGTTAACTAGTCTAATTACTACTGTGTTAATATAAAATCGTACCGAACAAAATTTTAAGAAAATAAATTCAATTAAGGAAAAAAATCAAGCCTTAACCGAGACGATTTTCAGCATTTTCCGCCTCGTTTTCAATCTGTAAGAAAACTGGCTCAAACGAAATAATACAAAAGTTTATGGGAGTTTATTGATAACTAGTCTGAAAACGAGGAAATAAATGCTAAATAATCTCGGGAAAGGGTGTATTGCCATACATCAGAATGAAAATTTCAAGATAATATACTTACATCGTATGATTACTTTTACATTGTACTAAAAACACTACAAAATTATATAAAACAGAAGAAAAACTCAAGAAAAAAATAATGTTAAGTCCAAAAGATATAGAGCTAAAAAAATTTTCGAAACGTTGGCCGTTACAGTTGTAAATGAATTTTAGTAATTTATTACTTGGCAGAAAATTAGCTATTATTCGTAATCTAATTAAAATAGCCACGACGTTAAATTGACCGAAAAATGTTGGCCAGGTACAAAACTCATAATGCATAATGCATAATAATCAAAATATCTCAGCAATTAGCTACATACGCTTAAAAATTACACTTAAAATTACGTTAATGTAAGTCGATCTTGAAAATTTCAGTTTTGCCACCTGTCAGGTTAGTATCTTATAGAACAAAACATTTAATGTTCAACAACTTTACGTCTATTAGACTTAAATTTTTGATGAAAGGGAGAAATTATCAAAACTAACAACACGTTAAAAAATCATGTGATAAGTGTATTTTACAGACCAGAAACAGTTTTTTAAAAAATTCTGGTCTGTAAAATAGACATTAGTCCCATGATCATTTCAAGTTTAGTTACTCTGTGTCTATCCACCATCGAAGTTTTAAATCAAAACGATTAATAGATGTGAAAGTTATTTCAATATAAGTTTTTTTATATCAATTTTAACATTTGTACTTGTCCAAAAATCTTTGCAATCATTTGTACCACACGTTCTACTGTTTTGAAAATATCCCTCAATTTCGTTTGTAAACATTTGCAATAATACACCAAAAGGAATAAATGTGTTTCAACTGCAATTCGTTTGGAATAGTTTTATCAAATTCCAAATTTATGGGTTCTTTCAATTTTCTTTCGGTAACGTACAAATCCAATGCTTCATGTAACCTAGAAGAAAAGATAACAGTAGCTCATCATATCTCAATTAAATCAATTCAACTATGACAGTTGGTTTCTTTAACGTAGCTGTTAAATTACTCTCGAGTCCGGAATAATGTCACAGGATTTTAAAATTTTTACGGTCATGGACCATACGGTGAGTTATTACAAGTTCAAAATAATTTAGTTTACAAAAAACTGAAATTTTTCCTTCTATATAGTTGCATTCAAGGTATTTAGAAGTTAACCACAGTTAACCAACATTTTGGGAATCTTAGGAGAGTCTATTCCTTGACCCTGGCGCATGGGTTGCGGAGCTCCCAGGGGTCTAGGACCGTAAAAAAAATTAAAATCCCATGACAAATGTTTGTCATCGGCATTGAAGTGGTTAACTAAATCAGAAAATTTATCATTTTTTACCATTTTTAGACAGTTTAACCATTTCTGTGTCGAGAATTTTCAACATTTTGAGAATCTTTGGAGAGTCTGTTTCTTGACCAAAGGGTCCAGGACCGTATGAAAAATATGCTTGTCATCGGCACGTAAGTGGTTAAGACTTTGCAATAGTAGTGATCATAATCCATAATAACGAGTTATGTACGTGACATGGCGTAATTACATAGAAGAAAAACACCGATGGCAAATTTGTCTTGATTATTCATATGATTTTAAGAGAGTATTGTACTACTGAACATTTTGTCAAATTAACTACACCCGCATGGCACTTACTCAAAATCGGCGTCATTGACACCTTTCTTGGGTAATTCACAGACCATATATTCTGTCAATATTCCCATCATGTCATGTTTGTCATATCGACCCAACCAATCATGACATTGTCTTGTCAAGTCTTCACCCATTGGTTCAACGAACAAATTGTGGTGCTCACCAAATGCAAATGGATTCTAAAAATTATATAACATGTGTGTAACAATGCTACGTCTATAGAATTGACAATAGCAATAAAGCCTGACCCAAACATAGTATAGAGTTGTTAGTATACGCATACTTCAGCACAGCCAGGAAACTCCCTATGTTTAATTACAAGGTATCGTTTTCACTCGGTCGTTGTCAGAAAACTTCACTATCGCGTATCGTCAAGCGAATCTATGATAGAACGAGTCTAACTTCTCTATTCTGAGATTTTCTTGCAATAAAATACACCTTGTCATAAGCCTATACTAACTGTTTACGACCAAATGAAATATTCTACCTGATCCGGCCCAAATAATCGAATTGCTCTTTCAACTGTCAGCATCAACCACGCTGAACACAAATGGGTTAAACGTAAATTCTGCTGCATCTGTAAGAACAATTAATGAACATTTAACCCAGTTTGCAAACGTTTTTTCAAAAAAATTGTAATTTTTTAACATATTACCCCTAATGAATGGGTGGGCGAAGCCGTTGGGTCTCACCACCAAGAGTCGATGGCTGATAAGTCTAATCACGCCTTTGAGCAAGAAGGGGGTAAGAATGGAATGAGTTAAATACTATTTCAACGTTAAAATATATAAGAAATTCATAAGAAATGTTTGATAAAAATTTAACGTGTTGTGTTCCAACACGGGGATTGGGAGTATGCCAATTTTGAGATGACAAATGAAAGAATAGAAGACTGTCTTTATATAGAGCCTACAGTGATAAAGTATGAAACAAAAATTGTTGCTCAATCACACAGCGATGGTATTCGAAGCTCAAGAAGCTTTTCGACCTTAGCTGAGTTACATTGTTTTCTCAACCTTGCATTTCTAAGGAGAGAATGAGTACCTGGCAGAGAGGTCTTACAGTCCTCCAGCTCGCCATAAAAAAGGCGTTATTATGTTAACGTTATGTTAAATGTTATTATTGTTGAGCAATAACGAAAACTAGGTTAAGGAGTGGAGGGTGCGAGAAAAAAACAAGTGTTTTCACTCTTTTGGAGCCACATCATTTGAATGTTCATGCATATGACCATAAGACTTATCGTTTTACTTGCTAAATATTGTTTCAAATTATGAAGCAATTTATTATCCAAATATTATATGACCATAAGACTTACAGTTTTACTTGCTAAATATTGTTTCGAATTATAAAGCAATTTATTATCCAAATATTCCTTATACAATTGATTGGGTGAACCCCCATGCGTGGAAATAAAACCAATGGCTGTCTCTACCGCCTTTAACGCATTTGATACTTGATCTATTTGTCGTAATTCTTGCATCATTTGTCTTTGTTCTTCAAGTGGTATCTTTTTCTAAAACAGAGTGTAAAGTATCTTCAATTTTAACATTACAAACTCTACAATTTAACCTCATAAAAAAACATCATAATCGTCCCGGTTAGTATTCTAGATATTCTGACGGCATAATCGAGTAAAACACTCAATGTTGGGCAGAAAAATTTTTATTTAGATTAATTTCAATTTAGTATTAAATTTAAGTTTACAGGACGTACATTAAATGCACTTCAAAGTGAGTTAGCAATTTATTTAGCGGAGTAAGAACTAGATATCAAGTATGCCGGCAAGGGTAAAAACAAGGCGACGAATGTCGTTGTGACGTGCAAATACCTGTGGAACTTTGTTTTCCATGTTGATCAATTCTTGTGCGCTGTGAACATCATCACGAAATTTGAAAAATCCAACAGATTTTTCAATGAAACATTTGCCGTAACAGATTTTCTCCATGAAACGACGTTCAATTTCGTTAATGTTATACTCCATCTTAGTGCCTTGTCCAATCTCAAGCGAGTAGTCACAATGAAGATAAATGATAGGGAGGAGATCTCGTTCCGGTGTGTAGCTATAAGATTGAAAATTTCATTTTTTCTTTATTTAGGATAGTCAATTCTGTTCTTTTTGAACTGCTATCATTGAGGTCTTACCCTCCAGGAAGTTTTGAATATTTTCACAGAAGACATCTTTCGTAAAAAGAAAAAAACTGCTAAGCCACGGAGTTTCTTCTGTTCTGAATACAATAACTATGTAAGTATTTTCATTACTAGTAGCTCAGTGAAGGGGTTAAGCTTAGTGTTTTAAGCACTCGGTTGAGATTCATGGGTAGAGCTGTTCAACTTTTACAACATCAAATGAATTATAAACAGATTAGAAGTCCAAGGTTATGTTTACCCTTTTTGCGCCCGCAACGAGTCGTCAGTGACCCAAATAGAAACCACAAGTGATGATCGAAGGCGAGGCGCAAGCTACATTAGCTTCAGTTTTCGACTGGGTTTCAGAATATATGTATTGGTGAGAAAGGGAAAAAACCTACCTACCTAGGTCGCCCGCCAGGGAAAGAGAAAAAGACTGTATACTACAACGTGGATAACATACTTGATGACACTGGAATCTTTCAATTCATGCAAATCAATCTTCTTTAAATACGAACCATCCATACGTTGGTATAATGCAAGGAATTCGTTTTGATTTGCAATCAAATAAGTAATCACCGACTTCAAACACCGACCAGCTTTTTCATTAGAGCATAAAAAGTACTCTAATTTCGTTTTGTTGTCGAATTTTTCTGGATGACAATTAGGATCTGGTTTGAAAGCCCCTGAAAGAAAAGGAAAACATGGCTCATAATTACATTAAAAATGAATGTAAATGAAAATCGTTGGTATTCTAACTCTTTACAGGGCCAAGTTGCTATATGGTACCAAATACAAAACTTCTTGTATAACTTGTTGAATAACTCGAAGCCTGAAAATTTCAGCAAACATTCCTCAAGTTTTTCTGCTCATTACTGACATTACTGACCTTACTGCAGGAAGTCCGATCAAGATTACTCAAGTTATGACAAAAAATCGATAAATATATTTTTTGCATTTTTGAAATCTGCTCCTGAAAAGGAGAATTTTGGTTTAAAGAACATGAGGGTAGTCGCATTTTTCTTTAGGTCACCGTAAAGGGTGAAGGCATGTAACATAATTTTTTAAAAAACGTATGCAGTTATCCGACTTGTTTAAGCTCATGTAACGTTTTTTCCTTGATAGTAGGAGTGGGCAATAATACCTTCTTCCTCAGAATTTTTTCGAACTCCTTAGGTCCTATCTCGATATAAAACAAGTGATTAACTATTTTAAACGTAATAAAAAAAGTGGGAGCCGATTTTTGTTATTTACCTGTTTGGCTAACAGTAGCCAGCTAGGCATAATATACAAAAGTGTATCCCTTCCCTAATTCCTAAACTATATGTCATTTCGAGCTAAAATTTTGCATGATAATACCAATCTATAATACCCTTTCAAAAAGCAAATAGAATTTCCAAAAACATGTTTAGTTGTGCTGCCGTCAGCAATTTCGTTTTCAATTTACATAAGCGGCCTGTCCGAAAAGTAGCATTTTTAAATAGCAAAATTTTAAGATTGGAGAAAAATTTTTGATTCATTTTTGAGTTTCTGTGAGTAATTTTAAAATGCTTTAATAGGTAGAAATTTGCCTAAAAAGTATTACTTTTTCTGGTATGGGGCTTAACTTTTCAAAATATTCTTTTTAACCCACCGCACTAAGGCAAAAATGCTAAACCCCATAACTTTTGAACGATACGTCTTTCTCAGCTGAAATTTTGCGTGCGAGTACTATTCTAAAATTTCTTTTCAAAAAACAAAAAAAATATAAAAGAATTTGTGAATGGTTGTGCTGACGTCAGCATTTTAACTTTGAATTTTCACAAGCAGTCTTAAAAGTGATTTCTTTTAAATGGCAATATCTAAAGATTGAAAAAGATTTTAAATCTGATTTTAAGAAAGCTTTCATGCGTAAACCATCAGATCTGCAAGAAAATATTTTTTTGCCACCATAATGCGACAAAACACGCAAAACGTTGTTCTTCAGCACACCCAGCTAGCACAAAGGGAAACAACATGAGTTTTCAAATATTTTTATGAAAAATAGAAAATAGGCACAAACTCGCATTAGCGAAACTTCAGTTCAAAAAAACAAAAACAGCATAGCTTGCCAAATTATCATAACTAAAGCAATTCTTGAGACAGGAGATTCAATACCAGCGTGTTACCCATCGATGTGATGATGAAGCAAGAAATGACTTGTACGAAGTGAACAATGTAGATTGGTATGTAAAATATTTAGAGCTGATGAAGAGGATACTTCTTTCATCATTTAAAGTAGTTAGAACAAGCAAAATTCTGTATTCCTGCCTGCATCATTCATCCATAAAGAATGCTCAATGGTATTTAAAATGATCTACGTCCTGGACATGGACTATTTGAGTGTTTCCTTTGGGAATGTTAACCTATCGTATTTCCTTCTTCGTTCGTGTCTGCCATTAAGAAAAATTACAGTTTTCTTGTTTGTCCAAAAAAGATAACTTAATAAGATAATATACAAAATTAGTAAGCGAGTCGCAATTCTGAGAAACGAAAAAACCTGAAAACGAGGCAATTAAATATGGTAACTTAAACTGTCAACATAGTGGCATTTTGAGGGGACATTCTTGTGTAGTTTGTCCATACTTCTTTCAGAATATGATTACTGTTTTTAAGAGGTAAGTTTTGAGGTTATTCTGAATAATGAAAGAAGTATTGCCGAACACTGTGAGGCGAAGAGGAATAGTATGAATATCCTGAAAAGAAACATTCTCCCTTCTACAAAGAAATGCGAAGTTGATAAGGATAGAGCATGCTTACAGTCAAATCAACCTGTAGTGGTCATTTGGGATTCGAAATAAAAGAAGAAATGGTATGTTGGTTTTACTTTCTTGATAAGAATGCAGATGATCACTTGGAGAAAAGAGGATCAACAAGAAAGTTTTGGTGTAGGCCATCAGGTTGGAACGATGTCCAGGAGACTGCGAAGAAATTCATATATTGCCACGAACTTTGGATGGAGATTGGGATTTAAAAGAAACCTACTTGTACCAAATATTGTCAGCGAAATCGAGAATAGTTTCAACTACTTTAAGCGGAGAAAACAATACGACAGAAATTTTCGTGACTTTCGTCGTTTTTCGCGAAAATTAATCTCGCAAAATATTTCAAATGATAAAATCGTGAAAATTAATCCCCGCAAAATCTTCGCAAAGCTAATTCGCGAAAGTTTATCTAGTTATTATATAAAATGACCTTGACTGACTTAAAGCAGAATACAGACGAAAAATCTAAAATAGAATACTTGAGGAATAAACTTTTGCAAATTCTATAGTTTTTTTTGTCTTTATCATACAAAAATTTGAAAAATGAATGCTAGGAAACTTTTTAAGATTAACGATTCGCGAAAATTAATCCGAACAATCTAGCGAGTTTTTGACCTCGCGAAAATTTCTCTCGCATTGTTTTCTCTGATTAAAGTATGTATACAAATTATTTGACATTTGCATTTTGACTACTTAAATAACAAGTAATTTGCACAAAGTCAAATATTATATCAGTTATTTTTTAATCCCAAAAAAGTATAGTTATCTTTATTATTTGCTCTTTAAAATTTTCAAAAAATAAAAGAATTTCTCTATTAGCATCCGACATGTGGCACCGTATCAACATTAATCATGAATTATATTTTGACAATCTGATGCTCCATAATAATTATTATTTCTCCAAAAACGTATTCAGATAATGTATTCAAGCTTATAAAATGAATTTCTGTCGATAATTTGATTCAATGATAATTTGAAAGCCGTTTTAAAAAAATGAGCATAAGTTGATTTTCAACGATATATGCTGAAATTTCAACTTACAGGAGATAAAAGAAAAAGCTTCCCACTTTTTTTGTGGCATCAAATAAGGCTAATTTTGCTGTTTTTGATCTAGAACATGCTAAGAAACATAAAAAAATTTAGTTCGACGTGTCCTAGAAAAAAGTATTTTTCGACATATACTATAGCCCACTTCTATTGAGAGACAAAGAACTGAAAATACCTCGCTCAGCAAGTCCCGGAGAGAGATTGTTCCATACTTTACTGACAGATTTAAAAAGTCTCAGCAGCTGCTTTCCCATTTCTGAAATACAAAACGTTAAAATACAAAGTTTGTTCATTATAATGGAAACCTGTGAAAAACAAACAAAAGTCCACAAGTGCAAGGAGAGGTGCTATTTACCATTTTCATTTGGTCTTTTTTTACTTTTCAAATCATTCATTAGTTCACCAATAGACATTTCTTTTGCTGTTTTCCTGTCCAATTTGTATTTGAAGTGTTGGTGAAGGATTTCGTGAAACTCCATCAACTTTGGTAACTCTTTCAAATTTACATAAAGTTTCTCCTGTAGAAATAAAAATAATAAATAATTTAGATTATTCTAATACAGGCGGCTCTATCCCACATTCCTTCGCAATAATCAAGAACACAATCGAAATAATCGAGTACAACATTCTAGGCTAATTCAGTAAACATAACAGATGGAAATTTCTTCTAATATGCCAAGTCTTTAAGAGTAACGTCCGCAAAGGCTGACTTTCTAGAGCATATTTGTCAATGAAATGATAAGTATTGATATTTACCTCAGCAAGGAATTGATGTAACAAGCGATTTGATTGGTCTCTTACAAAATTCTCCTGTAACTTCATTCGCATATTCCCTATACTGATTGGTTGACGATATCTCCATAATTGTGCAGATTGCATTGGATTGAAGTTGGTTGTGCGATTTTCGTTTTGTCCACCAATTTCATACAACCTTCTCATCAAAGGATCATTTCCTATTCGCAAATCGTCTACGCTAATTCGCTTCACATTTTCCAGTACTGGTGGATATGTCTATATGAGATATTTGGAGGAAAAAGATATTTATTATTGTTGACGTAATTATTTTAACGCTCTTGAAAATGTAAATAAAAGACAAAAAGTTTCAGCATGAAAATTCAACATCTTCACTCTAAAAGTCTCAATATGGACAGAAATACCTTATGGGGAGAAATTCGAGGGAAATATCGTCTGGTAAAAATTTGATCAGGAAAACTGGCTAACTTTCCGAACATTTCACTAAATTTCCGACTAAATTAATGGACCAACTGTTGATACAGGTATGCAATGATGTATTATGATGAGATTTTTAGTATACTTTGACAACAGAGGTTTTTAAAAAGCTGGGAAAAATACTAATTGGGTTAAAAAATCGGTAGAATTTTGGTTAGTCCTTTTCCTTGACTTTCTTTCCCCGATAATGTACACTTTAATAGTAAATTAAAATAGTGATTTTTTAACTAAACCACCAAAACAAATATCCTTACGCTAATGAAATTTTCGACGAATTGTCGATGAAATTCATTTTCATAGCGAGTTCTTCCATCATGGGTTTGTAATGCAGACAAATCATATTGTGTCCCTAAACAAGTGAATCGCAGGCTTTATATAAATATATTTATTTTTTTAACCCCTTCTGTGCCGGGAATTTTCAACATTTTGGGAACCTTTGGAGATCTATTTCTTGACCGGGACCACTCCATGGTGCATGGGTCGCGGAGATCCTATATCACTACCCAGGGGTCCAGGACAGTAAAACGTTTTAAAATCCCATGTATTCATCCGAACGTGTAAAATTCTGTTTAGGTTTCTTAGAATTAGATTCAAATCAATCATCTCCACCTTTCTTGTAGTTGATATATATTCTGGTGTTCAGAACGAACTAATAAAGATCTTGGCTTTGAGTACAGAGACTTTTAGGGATCCACGATCTGGTCTTTTTTGAAGGTTTCGAAACTCAATTGAGAATTGGAGAGGGTCACATTAGATTCAGTATTTGAAATAAGATAGGATATTGTAAAAGTCACCATAAGTCTATTTAAGTCATCTCATTAAGTTTTATTAATTTTTCATGCTCTTTAAAGGAAATGTTGAGAAACCTTGTGCACCAGCAGCAACATCTTTCAAATGTTTAATGAATAGATGAACAACCAGTTGAATGTCTTCATTATTTTTCCCCATAACTTCCCTTAACAAACGAAGATCAAGCAAAACATGTTGGACGAAGAAAGTATCTGTATCGTTCACGTTCACTGCGTTGCTTATTAAACCCATTATGTTCTATGTGGAGATAAAAAAAAAAAATAGAACGTTATTCTCCTGGTGACCTTTTACTGTTCGCGGGAGGGTCTTGTACAGACTACACGTAACCAAGTGGTTAAGGCTCTGGGCTTAGAACATGTAGATCCCAGGTTTAGCATTTGACGAGGTTTTAAGTGGCGAAAAATACCAGTTACTTTTCCTATAACAGCGTTCTGGAAGAAATACTCTCATATGAAACGGAATAGTGTCTGGAGTAAATCATCATTCTTATTCATCTTATCTTACAAGAAAAATATCTTAAGTTTCCAAGTAGTCACATTTTGAACATAAAATTAAGCAAAAAAGATGGGATTTGATCGCGTAATTCTTTTCAACAGCTAAAATTTTAACCCTTTAACAGTCGAATATTTTTTTAACAACATCGTCGAAATCTGCGTAAATTTTTGGACACTTGGAACTTTTAACTGGGATTCTTTCTGGACACTGGGAAGAAATAAGTTAACCAAGTTTGGTACCAACAATGAAAGCTCTTTTATATGCTCTTTGGAAATGCCCTTATTTCAATATCTGTTTCTCAATTGTTCAGAGTTGTAAGCTTTCCATGGCATAGTGGCATTTTAGCCAATTTTGAACGTATATATCCACGAACAGCTGAGGGGTTAAGACTACATACAAATTTGTCTAAAAGAATTACAGCCAGCAAAATAGTACCTGTTGACCAGTTTCCAATGATCCTAGCAATAATGACAAATGCAACAAAATACGTTGCAAAGCTGTAGATAGAAGAGGTAACTGTCTCTCAGGAGCAGCAAATTGTGGTCTGTTATTTCTTGTACCAAGGCTATGGCCAGGTAATGTATTGTTTCTATAAAAACAAAAATATCAGTCAAACATTCATAGTATGAATGTAACATGAAAAGTCAATTAATTTTTGGCGTCATCATTAATTTTTTATGAATTAAAAAGTTTAGGGGAAAGCAACAGTAAATCTGGGATCTAGTCGAATTATTATAAAATCTAGAAAAGTCAAGAACGTTAAAATTTTTGGTATCAGAATCTTAATGATGGACAGTACGCAAATTATACAAGTTATCTTAAAAGTTAGGAATACGATGTAAGTACTCTTAAATATTTAACTCGCACCTGGTACGCCTCTGAAAATCGTAGTACCTCCACCGTTCTAGTCCCCTAAAGAAACTCTTTCCCCAGGGTTAACTTTTCCTTTCACTAAAAAAATGTTTTCAAGTTGTTCCCCTTTCAAAAAAACTAGTTATCTTCAGCGTATTAAACCAGAAAAATAAGCAAAAAATTCGTGGTTATTTTCACTTTTGAAAATTTTATTTGGAAAATCTGACTTATATCACCACCAGTCTGTTGGTTGGGAGGGCACTGTAAAAAATGATAGGGAAATTAGAGAAATGAAAACAAATTTAAAGCAACGGAACCTCGCATTAACACGACGATTTCTATTATCTAATTGGTGGTGCAGTCCTCCAATTCTTGCACCACATTCTGGACAATTTGATTCTGTGTATGCCCGACCACACTAAAAGAGTTGTAATAATATTGGTGAAATTTTTAAGGCGCCTGCATTCATGCATACGCTTATTTCGTTTCATTTCAGTAAATCGAAAAAAATATTCTTAGCCAGCGTTTGATGTAAATACTTTGTGTATTTCTTCCTTTTATCATACCCAAACAATATAATTTTCATTTAATGGCAATAACAGTGGGCCTGCACTTGAGATCATGTATGTATTACAATTCAAAGTAGTGGTTACTTAATTGATCTTTCACCTTTATCAACTACATTACATTTACATAAATACATCAAAAAAGCTTTCACTGCACCACCGAAGTTCAATATCATAAACTTATTAAGTATAATTACCTCTGTGATGACGTAGATGTGACCATTTGGGCATGCTAAAATTGAAAGAAATAAAAACATAACGACTCAACGCTGTACAGGTTTCGTTCACCTTAATGTTATTCAATGTCAAAAATTGATTGATAGAGGTTCTAATGTAAAATTAATAAAAAGTAGATTCGTATCCTCCCCAGAGTTCTCGGTATTGAAAATTCGAAAAGTCTGAAAGCATTTCAAGAAAACTGAACTGAAACTAATCCAGGGTTGCCGTACAAAAATATTTTTCAACTTTTAGGATTTGTAATTTTCCAGGACATTCGCGTGCTTTTCCGGGAATTTTATTTTAAGGTGACTTCCACGTTTTTTCGGGATTGAAACGATTATAATTTATAAACTACAAATAACGTCTTTTAAATAAGCTCTCTTGTATATTCTAAACACAAACAATATGACCGATAAGAGACAAACTCTAGAATCAACGACCAAAAAAATCCAAAATTTTCCAGGGACTTCTCGAGAAAATCAATAAATTCAGGATTTTCCAAGACATTTTTTTCAATTCCAGGATCTTAGACGAATAAAAAGAGAGTAAAACTAAATGCTATGCTGGGTAAGTATGAACGCTTATCTTAGAGAGGAATCAATAGAGAGTCACTCATATTTTGACCATATCTTGCGAATCTTACCATGAGGTACAAATGCTCCTCTGTTTCCAGGTTGGACATTGGCTATCATTTCGAAGTCATCACTTGGCATTGTGGGTAGATACCAGCCCTAAACATATGTAAAAAAATACAATAATAATAGAATTATGACAAAATTTGCTGTCTAGGGATCATTCCAAAAGTACGTAACGGTTAGAGGGTAGGGGTGTCTGCCTTTGGGTAGGGGAAGGAGAATTTTCCACTTGGTACAAAATTCCACTGGGCGAAAAACGATCGTGACCGAATGGAAAAGGGCCTTTTACTGTTTACTATTTACTGCTGTGGGGGTCCATGGAAAGCATAACTGTAATGACGTGAACAGGCTAAACGTGGTATTATACAAGAGATTAAATAATTACCTGACAAGCGACTGGTCGTTGACTC
This sequence comes from Darlingtonia californica, assembly GCA_032270445.1. NCBI lineage: Eukaryota > Viridiplantae > Streptophyta > Magnoliopsida > Ericales > Sarraceniaceae > Darlingtonia > Darlingtonia californica. The sequence continues at coordinate 1,131 of JAUBWS010059345.1, read as the reverse complement.
AATGAAGCATACAACGTCAGCATTCCATGACCTGCTAATTTCAATACACAGGTCAAATGATAAAGCAGTTCTTTAACGTCCATATTGCCAGGGAAACGCGATAACAACTGTCGTGCATTGTGGGCTTCCTAGAAAATAATAGAAAACAGAAGCGTTAAGTCAGTTTGGTTGGCAGGCACAAATTTATCAAAAAATTTTAAAAACATTTCTTTGTAAAACAGCAAAGAATATATTGCTAAATTAAAAAAAGCCTTATCCGCTACATCCATAAAACATTTACAATTGTCTTTGTCAATTTTCCTGTACTGTCAGGGTCAATGCACTCTGGTTTAGATTGGTGTGGCAGAACATACGAGCAAAGAAAGATACCGATAATTCTTCCTGTATCACAATAAGAACCAAAAACGAATGAAAACGAGAGTTGAAATTCTTGAATAGTTCGTTCATGATAAAATTAAAATAAACATAAACAAACATCACTTATTCTCACCTGAGCTCTATATTGAACTGTCATGGCATTAAATAGCTGAAAATAATATAAAACTAATGTAATTATTGAGACAAATTTTCGCGGGAATAAATTATTTTCTAAACCTCTTCATTTTGTTGAAGGTTTGTCATACCAAATTCTTTTGAAAAATATTAAATATTAAATAAGTAGGTCGGAGAGGCCTAGTGTCGGTATCAGCTATACAACGAGGGAATCTATCCCCTTTTCGATTGCGCTAGACCAGGGAGATATGTTGCTGAGGATGAGTGCCACACCTGCCATTACAGGCCTCCCATTCCCTCTTTGGCAAAAAAAAACAGGAATACAGGACAAAAATTGAACGAAATAATCGACAATAAAGGACAAAATTTTGTCAAAAAACAGGACAACATGCAAAAATAATGGACATTTTTGAGAGTCACAGCAGAAAAAAAAATTTTGACCACTTTAAAAAAGATAAAAAATTGAAATTTGACGGGGTCACTTTGAACCACAACAACAAACAACGTACAATATACGATGTAATATGGCAATTCCGTTTTAATCTGCAACTAACAAACAAACAGTGCAGACCAGAAAATGTTGTTTGTTGTTGTGGTTCAAAGTGACCCCGTCAAATTTCAAGTCGCCCCCATCTACGG